>JANLBV010000075.1:5000-32500 GCA_029849275.1 Papilio elwesi
AACCTAACCTAACCTAACCTAACCTAACCTAACCTAACCTAACCTAACCTAACCTAACCTAACCTAACCTAACCTAACCTAACCTAACCTAACCTAACCTAACCTAACCTAACCTAACCTAACCTAACCTAACCTAACCTAACCTAACCTAACCTAACCTAACCTAACCTAACCTAACCTAACCTAACCTAACCTAACCTAACCTAACCTAACCTAACCTAACCTAACCTAACCTAACCTAACCTAACCTAACCTAACCTAACCTAACCTAACCTAACCTAACCTAACCTAACCTAACCTAACCTAACCTAACCTAACCTAACCTAACCTAACCTAACCTAACCTAACCTAACCTAACCTAACCTAACCTAACCTAACCTAACCTAACCTAACCTAACCTAACCTAACCTAACCTAACCTAACCTAACCTAACCTAACCTAACCTAACCTAACCTAACCTAACCTAACCTAACCTAACCTAACCTAACCTAACCTAACCTAACCTAACCTAACCTAACCTAACCTAACCTAACCTAACCTAACCTAACCTAACCTAACCTAACCTAACCTAACCTAACCTAACCTAACCTAACCTAACCTAACCTAACCTAACCTAACCTAACCTAACCTAACCTAACCTAACCTAACCTAACCTAACCTAACCTAACCTAACCTAACCTAACCTAACCTAACCTAACCTAACCTAACCTAACCTAACCTAACCTAACCTAACCTAACCTAACCTAACCTAACCTAACCTAACCTAACCTAACCTAACCTAACCTAACCTAACCTAACCTAACCTAACCTAACCTAACCTAACCTAACCTAACCTAACCTAACCTAACCTAACCTAACCTAACCTAACCTAACCTAACCTAACCTAACCTAACCTAACCTAACCTAACCTAACCTAACCTAACCTAACCTAACCTAACCTAACCTAACCTAACCTAACCTAACCTAACCTAACCTAACCTAACCTAACCTAACCTAACCTAACCTAACCTAACCTAACCTAACCTAACCTAACCTAACCTAACCTAACCTAACCTAACCTAACCTAACCTAACCTAACCTAACCTAACCTAACCTAACCTAACCTAACCTAACCTAACCTAACCTAACCTAACCTAACCTAACCTAACCTAACCTAACCTAACCTAACCTAACCTAACCTAACCTAACCTAACCTAACCTAACCTAACCTAACCTAACCTAACCTAACCTAACCTAACCTAACCTAACCTAACCTAACCTAACCTAACCTAACCTAACCTAACCTAACCTAACCTAACCTAACCTAACCTAACCTAACCTAACCTAACCTAACCTAACCTAACCTAACCTAACCTAACCTAACCTAACCTAACCTAACCTAACCTAACCTAACCTAACCTAACCTAACCTAACCTAACCTAACCTAACCTAACCTAACCTAACCTAACCTAACCTAACCTAACCTAACCTAACCTAACCTAACCTAACCTAACCTAACCTAACCTAACCTAACCTAACCTAACCTAACCTAACCTAACCTAACCTAACCTAACCTAACCTAACCTAACCTAACCTAACCTAACCTAACCTAACCTAACCTAACCTAACCTAACCTAACCTAACCTAACCTAACCTAACCTAACCTAACCTAACCTAACCTAACCTAACCTAACCTAACCTAACCTAACCTAACCTAACCTAACCTAACCTAACCTAACCTAACCTAACCTAACCTAACCTAACCTAACCTAACCTAACCTAACCTAACCTAACCTAACCTAACCTAACCTAACCTAACCTAACCTAACCTAACCTAACCTAACCTAACCTAACCTAACCTAACCTAACCTAACCTAACCTAACCTAACCTAACCTAACCTAACCTAACCTAACCTAACCTAACCTAACCTAACCTAACCTAACCTAACCTAACCTAACCTAACCTAACCTAACCTAACCTAACCTAACCTAACCTAACCTAACCTAACCTAACCTAACCTAACCTAACCTAACCTAACCTAACCTAACCTAACCTAACCTAACCTAACCTAACCTAACCTAACCTAACCTAACCTAACCTAACCTAACCTAACCTAACCTAACCTAACCTAACCTAACCTAACCTAACCTAACCTAACCTAACCTAACCTAACCTAACCTAACCTAACCTAACCTAACCTAACCTAACCTAACCTAACCTAACCTAACCTAACCTAACCTAACCTAACCTAACCTAACCTAACCTAACCTAACCTAACCTAACCTAACCTAACCTAACCTAACCTAACCTAACCTAACCTAACCTAACCTAACCTAACCTAACCTAACCTAACCTAACCTAACCTAACCTAACCTAACCTAACCTAACCTAACCTAACCTAACCTAACCTAACCTAACCTAACCTAACCTAACCTAACCTAACCTAACCTAACCTAACCTAACCTAACCTAACCTAACCTAACCTAACCTAACCTAACCTAACCTAACCTAACCTAACCTAACCTAACCTAACCTAACCTAACCTAACCTAACCTAACCTAACCTAACCTAACCTAACCTAACCTAACCTAACCTAACCTAACCTAACCTAACCTAACCTAACCTAACCTAACCTAACCTAACCTAACCTAACCTAACCTAACCTAACCTAACCTAACCTAACCTAACCTAACCTAACCTAACCTAACCTAACCTAACCTAACCTAACCTAACCTAACCTAACCTAACCTAACCTAACCTAACCTAACCTAACCTAACCTAACCTAACCTAACCTAACCTAACCTAACCTAACCTAACCTAACCTAACCTAACCTAACCTAACCTAACCTAACCTAACCTAACCTAACCTAACCTAACCTAACCTAACCTAACCTAACCTAACCTAACCTAACCTAACCTAACCTAACCTAACCTAACCTAACCTAACCTAACCTAACCTAACCTAACCTAACCTAACCTAACCTAACCTAACCTAACCTAACCTAACCTAACCTAACCTAACCTAACCTAACCTAACCTAACCTAACCTAACCTAACCTAACCTAACCTAACCTAACCTAACCTAACCTAACCTAACCTAACCTAACCTAACCTAACCTAACCTAACCTAACCTAACCTAACCTAACCTAACCTAACCTAACCTAACCTAACCTAACCTAACCTAACCTAACCTAACCTAACCTAACCTAACCTAACCTAACCTAACCTAACCTAACCTAACCTAACCTAACCTAACCTAACCTAACCTAACCTAACCTAACCTAACCTAACCTAACCTAACCTAACCTAACCTAACCTAACCTAACCTAACCTAACCTAACCTAACCTAACCTAACCTAACCTAACCTAACCTAACCTAACCTAACCTAACCTAACCTAACCTAACCTAACCTAACCTAACCTAACCTAACCTAACCTAACCTAACCTAACCTAACCTAACCTAACCTAACCTAACCTAACCTAACCTAACCTAACCTAACCTAACCTAACCTAACCTAACCTAACCTAACCTAACCTAACCTAACCTAACCTAACCTAACCTAACCTAACCTAACCTAACCTAACCTAACCTAACCTAACCTAACCTAACCTAACCTAACCTAACCTAACCTAACCTAACCTAACCTAACCTAACCTAACCTAACCTAACCTAACCTAACCTAACCTAACCTAACCTAACCTAACCTAACCTAACCTAACCTAACCTAACCTAACCTAACCTAACCTAACCTAACCTAACCTAACCTAACCTAACCTAACCTAACCTAACCTAACCTAACCTAACCTAACCTAACCTAACCTAACCTAACCTAACCTAACCTAACCTAACCTAACCTAACCTAACCTAACCTAACCTAACCTAACCTAACCTAACCTAACCTAACCTAACCTAACCTAACCTAACCTAACCTAACCTAACCTAACCTAACCTAACCTAACCTAACCTAACCTAACCTAACCTAACCTAACCTAACCTAACCTAACCTAACCTAACCTAACCTAACCTAACCTAACCTAACCTAACCTAACCTAACCTAACCTAACCTAACCTAACCTAACCTAACCTAACCTAACCTAACCTAACCTAACCTAACCTAACCTAACCTAACCTAACCTAACCTAACCTAACCTAACCTAACCTAACCTAACCTAACCTAACCTAACCTAACCTAACCTAACCTAACCTAACCTAACCTAACCTAACCTAACCTAACCTAACCTAACCTAACCTAACCTAACCTAACCTAACCTAACCTAACCTAACCTAACCTAACCTAACCTAACCTAACCTAACCTAACCTAACCTAACCTAACCTAACCTAACCTAACCTAACCTAACCTAACCTAACCTAACCTAACCTAACCTAACCTAACCTAACCTAACCTAACCTAACCTAACCTAACCTAACCTAACCTAACCTAACCTAACCTAACCTAACCTAACCTAACCTAACCTAACCTAACCTAACCTAACCTAACCTAACCTAACCTAACCTAACCTAACCTAACCTAACCTAACCTAACCTAACCTAACCTAACCTAACCTAACCTAACCTAACCTAACCTAACCTAACCTAACCTAACCTAACCTAACCAGTCACGCGCCGCACGCCGACCCGAGCAGAACGTGTCCGCGTGCAGTAGATTGCTCCGGGAGCACTTAACGCTGTGGAAAAATTTGCAAAAATCGGAAAAGTGAAAAAAGTTACTCGAAAGTGAACGTGCTATATACCAAAAGAACCGCATTTTTGCGGAGGATATGATAGTGAAAAAAGTTCAAAAATCAGTGCAAAAACAAAAAAGTTAGAACTCAAAACGGCAAAAATTTTCGAAAATTTCAAAATTAAAAGTTTCGAAAAATTACGCTGCCGAAAATAGATCTGTGACCTATCGACTTTTTCATATCAGTCGATAGCCCTTGACGAGATCCAGGGCCTCGAGCGGTCCTGGGATTTTTCTGCTGGAAAACGGCCGAGAAAAGACCAGAAAAACAAGTACCGCGTGGCCACGAGGACCTGGATCCAGGAGTCCTGGAGGAGCGTGACGTATATCACTAGATAGGGGAAGACGAGCTCAACACAGCGATGGTCCCATTAACAAAATCGGACCACTAGGACAGGAGATACAAGTGTTGCAAGAAAACAAAAAAGTGAGTGAAAGTTTGAAAAATCATAACTTAAAAAAGAAAGCGAGAAGGTACTGTTTTTATTATCTAAGTGAACTAGAAATTTAATAAGGAGTAAAAAGATACCTTTCTCGGATTTTTCAGACTAATAATTGTGAAGTTATTAAGAATGATACAATTGTACAGAATCTAATATAAAATTGTACAATTGCTAATGGACTTTTAAAAAATCATTTTATAATCATTTCAATTAAAATTATTGTCATTTATAAACCGGGTAAGGTTTATTGACCCCCTATATAGTGTTTAGTAATTATATGACATATATTGAGTCTTTTGACCAATATATCTAGAATAAGTTTTTTAAATAATTATATTTAAGTTTTTAAAAATTATTGACTGGGTTTATTGACCCCATTTATACTGTGTAATTGACTATGCCGAGTTTATTGACTCGGCATACGTAGAACTAAGTTTTAAAAGCTAGAATAAGTTTAGATTTTTACAAATTGACCTAGACTAAGTTTTAAACTTTTTAAGAAATTAATTTAAATTAGCATTTTACATAAAAATTTTTTTAAAAAATTTTTAAATTTTTTAGAAATTTTAGATTAAGCTTTAACTTTTTAACTTGTATTTTAAGAGTTTTTTAGAAATTTAAAAAATTTTGGACTGAAATTTTTAAAAAAATTTTTAAATTTTATTTTTAAAATTTGAAATTTAGAAAGTTTTTAAAGAACTTAAAATTTTAAAATTGAATCCCTAAGATTTTTTGTAAATAATTTTAACTTTTATTAATTACCGAATTTATTGTTCTTTTAAATTAGACTATAAGTGTATATTAAGTTTTAAAAATAAGACGAGTTCCCCCAAGATGTTCGGCATAAGGACCCCGGTAAAGAAGGACGGAGCTCAGGACACCAGTAGCGATATAAACAGGGACGTAGCTGATCGTTCGCCTGCAGTCGATCAAAACACGCAGGTCCTGAGCGTCCGCAAGAGCGTGGGGGAGTGGGAGTCCGGCACGGACCCCACATTGCACACCCCCCCGAAAAAGGCAACCCCGGCTGAACGCAAGCGTCAGGCGACCGCCCTTGAGCATCCTAAACCAGACGCGGCGGCTGGACCCTCAGGAGGGCAAAAGGTCAGTACCCTGGACCGTGTTCAGGTTGCGCGAGGATGCTTGAACAAAGCAAAATTGCATTTGAACGGCTCGCGCAACCTGAAGACGGAGATTAAGACGGAGGTCACAGCCGCCATAGACAAAATGTATAGCATAATAAAGGAGCTGGACGCCGACCTCAGGAAGGAAAGAGGAAAAGGCAAGAAGGGACATGAGGGGGGGAGGAGGGAGGTGGGGGATCAGGGTACTCAAACCCACGACCCCCCAGCGCCCGTCTCCACCCCCCATGACATCCCATTAGGAAAGGAGTTAGCAAGAAAATTGGAGGAGCACTCCCTGCTGCTCGAAAAGACCAGCAGGGAGATGGAGAGCCTGAGGTCGGCATTAAAGGACTCTAGCGTGCTGGGTACCTACGCAAGCGTGGTAGCCGGGGGGACGAAAAGACCGCTGCAGAGTGGGGCGGCCACACACTCCGTGGCGGTCACGTCCAGCGACGACAAGGATACCGGGGACCAAGTTATTGACAAAATACGGAAAGTTGTAGATGCCACCAAGGAAGGTATCAGGATAGACAGGATCAAGAAGGTACGAGATAGGAAAGTCATACTAGGTTGCGGCACGGAAAGGGAGCTGGTTCGTGTAAAGGAGAGGCTCAAGATGGCCGCGGGAAGTTTGAAAGTGGAAGATGTGAGGAATAAAGACCCCCTGATTGTCCTGATGGACGTTCTCTCCTATCACAAGGACGAGGAGGTGATCAGGGCAATCGGGTGTCAAAATAAAGAGCTGCTGAAGGGAATAGAAGGTGAAAGTATGAGGATGGAAGTGAGGTTCCGCAGGCGGGCCAGGAACGAACATACGTGCCACATGGTCCTCAAAGTGTCACCGCGGATATGGAAGAGATTTACGGAAGCGGGAACTGTGCATGTAGATCTACAGCGAGTTAGGGTGCGCGACCAGTCCCCCCTCGTGCAATGCACAAGGTGCCTAGGGTACGGACACACCAAGCGACATTGCGGGGAGTCTGTGGACTCGTGCTGTCACTGTGGTGGGCCGCACCTTGGTGCACAGTGCCCCGACCGGCAAGCCGGAAAACCACCATCCTGTCGCAACTGCGCAATTGCGAAGATCGACAGGAGGGATCACACAGCATTCAGCGAAGAATGCCCGGTGAGAAGGAAGTGGGAATCCCTGGCGAGGTCGTCTGTAGCATATTGCTAAGGGCACCCCAGGCGTACCAAGTTTCCCTTCCACCGGGCGGCCCCTCTATCGCGTCGTGCAGGCCAACCTGCAGCGATCCGAGCTCGCCACGGCGGAACTCATCATCGAGGCGACCAAGCGGAAGCTTTCGTTCGCCTTAGTCCAGGAGCCCTATATTGGCAGTCGCGGTGAGATGCGGCAGCATCCAGGGACAAGAACAGTACAATGCGCCAGGAGCCAATCCACCGATCTGGTGGTAAAGGCGGCCATTGTGCTGTTCGACGACTCCATCGCCATCACTCATCGCCCGGACCTAACCACTTGCAACGTAGCAGTTGCAATGTTGGGTACCGAGGCGGGGGAGGTGGGGGTGGTGTCTGTCTACCTGGAGCCGGATAAGCCCATCGAGCCGCTCCTGGATATGATGGGGGCCGCCGTGGAGGGTTTGGGTACGGCCGGCGTGATAGTGGGAGGTGACCTGAATGCGTGGAACACCTGGTGGGGCAGCCGGAAGGACAACGGGAGGGGGATTGAGGTCGCAGCAAAGTTCGACGAGCTGGGTCTGCATGTCTTGAATGAGGGGTCTGAGCCTACTTTTGATATCATCAGGGGCGGGAGTAGATTCTCGAGTTGCGTCGATGTTACAGCTTGCTCGACCCAAATGCTCGGTAAAGTCGAAAATTGGCGCTTAGCGGAGGACATATCCAGTTCGGACCACAAGGCAATTCTGTTCGACCTCAACTTGGGCCGACTAACACACACCGACAAAGTCTCTTCGACCCGGAAGTACACCACCAAGAATGCAGACTGGGGTGAGTTTCGTGAGAAACTCGCCCAGTTGTGGGAGAGAAAGGGAATGACAGCGAGAAAGTATGAAAGCATAAGTACGAAAGGGAATCTGGAAGAGGAAATTGGAGTATATGTGGAAACCGTGGCGGAAGTATGTGAAGGAGTGCTGCCCAAGTTACGTGGGAGGAGGAGGACAGGATTGCCTTGGTGGACCGAAGAGCTCTCCGAACTCAAGACTGATGTCTTGAGGAAACGGAGGCGGATTTCCTGCGCGGCGCCAGTTCGCAGAGACTGGGTCGTGCAGCAATATATCGACGCCAGGGAAAACTACAGGCTAGAGATGAAGAAGGCTCAGACTCGAAGTTGGAAGGGATTTTGTGAAAGGCAAGACCGCGAAACCATGTGGGACGGTATATATAGGGTGATACGCCGCACTGAGGTAAGAAAGGACGACGTACAATTGATGAAGGATGGAAGGGTTTTGGAAGGGGCAGAGTCGGCCAGGAGCCTTGCGGAAACATTTTTCCCCGAGGATGACCCAGACGAAGATGACGCGGACCATAAAGAAATAAGAAAACAAGCAGAGAAAGCAAATGAGGGGTCGCATGATGAACCATGCGACCCACCGTTTACATTGGAGGAGCTCAAGTGGTCCGCGTCAAGCTTCAACCCTAAGAAGGCTCCTGGCCCCGATGGACTCACTGCCGATATATGTTTGGCGGCGATCACCCTCAGACCGGAAATGTTCCTGGCCCTAACCAATAAGTGCCTAGGCCTCTCTAGCTTCCCCAGGAGGTGGAAAGAGGCAGCAATAGTCGTTCTGCCAAAGCCTGGCAAAGAAAACTACACGCAGCCCAAGTCGTACAGACCAATCGGCCTTCTTCCAGTACTTGGCAAAGTACTGGAAAAAATGATGATGAGGAGAATAAGGTGGCACACTGCACCGACGATCAGCGGGCGCCAATACGGGTTTATGCCGCAGCGCGGCACCGAAGACTCCCTCTATGACATGATGAAGCATATAAAAGACGGCATAAAAGCCAAACAAATTGTGACAATTATATCACTTGACATAGAGGGAGCCTTCGACAACGCATGGTGGCCCGCGGTCCGGTGCAGGCTGGCTGAAACCCGATGCCCCGCCAACTTGAGGCGCCTGGTCGATAGCTATTTTAGCGAACGATCAGTGCGCGTCAGGTTTGCGGGGGCGGAGTTCAGCAAAAGTGCCACCAAGGGCTGCGTGCAGGGCTCCATAGGGGGCCCTACATTCTGGAATTTGCTGCTGAATCCCCTTCTGGTGGAGCTGGATAGCGTGGGTGTCCACTGCCAGGCTTTTGCCGACGATGTGGTTCTGATGTTCTCCGGGGACAGCTCCGCGGACATTCAGGACAGGGCCAATGAGGCTCTCGCACGTGTTCAGAGGTGGGGAGTCCGGAATAAACTTAGGTTTGCGCCTCATAAGACCAAGGCGATGGTCCTCACCAAGAGGACCAAATACGACTCCCCACGTCTGAACATGGGCGGGAAGCCCATTGAGATGGTAAAAGAAATAAAAATTCTGGGCTTGACGGTTGACGATAGACTCACCTTCAACGCGCACATAGCCAATGTGAGCAGCAAAGCGCAGTGCGTCTATCGTCAACTGTCGAGAGCAGCCAAGATCTCGTGGGGCTTAAATCCGGAGATCGTCAGAACCATATACGTGGCAGTGGTTGAGCCCATCATCCTTTATGCGGCCAGCGCGTGGGCGTCAGCGGCAGAACGGAAGGGGACCAAGAAGATACTGGACCGGGTGCAGCGAGGATTCGCACAAAAGATTGTACGAGCGTATAGGACCGTGTCTCTGAATGCGGCCCTAGCACTCGCTGGGTTGCTTCCTCTGGACCTCAGGGTCCAAGAGGCGGCCCTTCTTTACGAAGTAAAGAGGGGCCACACCCAGCGGGTGCTGGGAGATTTAGAGCTGGAGAGGCCGGTCCCGTACGCTCGTGCAATCCACCCCGCGCACCTGGAGGGGCTGCAGTTCGACTGCCTGGCGGACGGTGACGAAGTGGCCCAGCGAGCAGCCGTCGGCGTAAACATTTACACCGACGGCAGCAAAATTGACGGCAAGGTCGGCGCGGCGTTATCCGTAAGGTATGGCGCCGCGGAGACTCGAGGTTGGGCTTTGGGATTTATTCCGACAGCAGATCGGCCCTCGAAACAATTACGCGCGTCGATTCTCTCCACCCACTCGCTGTGGATATTAGAATGAAACTGGAAGAATGCAAGAATGATGGAAAGAAAGTGAATCTGTTTTGGGTGAAGGCACACGTGGGGGTGGAGGGAAACGAAAGAGCCGACGAGCTGGCGAAGCAAGCGGCTGTCGGGATGAAGACAAAGCCCAACTACGAGAAATGCCCTGTTTCATTCGTCAAGCGGCAGATCCGGTTGGACTCGCTTGGCGAATGGAACAGGCGCTACAGAGAAGGGGACACCGCCTCCACTACAAAGGTCTTCTTCCCGGATGCACTGAGCGCCTACCCCATCCTGAGGAAAATGGAACTTGAGCACACGTTAGTGCAAATCTTGACGGGGCATGGAGGGTTCTCCGAATACCTGAACAGGTTCAGGTGCAAGGGGAGCCCTTCATGCATCTGCGATCCCGACAAGCAGGAATCTGTGCTGCACCTACTGACTGATTGCCCCGTCCATGAAGCGGCGAGGGCACAATGTGAGACAGAGATGGAGGAGAAGATCGATCCTGGAAACATCAAAAACATAATGCAAAATAAAAAAGCAAGACCGACATTTATAAGATACTGTGACTTGGTGGCAAAGACCGTAATTAAAAGAAATAAGACAAACAATCTGTGATTGTAATTTAGTGTTTTTATATTTATATTAGTATGTAACATAGCATATAGTGTTTAAATTGTAAGTATTTTAATCGGATTTTTAATTGTAAATAAGAAATTTTAATCGGAATTTTAACTGTAAATAACAATAAAGAATATGCTGAAAAAATTATTTACCCAAAAAAGGTCCCTGAAAAATAAATATCAGGGGGGAACGAGAGGGCGGCATAGAGCCGCCCACAAAAAAAAAAAAAAAAAAAAAAAAAAAAAAACCTAACCTAACCTAACCTAACCTAACCTAACCTAACCTAACCTAACCTAACCTAACCTAACCTAACCTAACCTAACCTAACCTAACCTAACCTAACCTAACCTAACCTAACCTAACCTAACCTAACCTAACCTAACCTAACCTAACCTAACCTAACCTAACCTAACCTAACCTAACCTAACCTAACCTAACCTAACCTAACCTAACCTAACCTAACCTAACCTAACCTAACCTAACCTAACCTAACCTAACCTAACCTAACCTAACCTAACCTAACCTAACCTAACCTAACCTAACCTAACCTAACCTAACCTAACCTAACCTAACCTAACCTAACCTAACCTAACCTAACCTAACCTAACCTAACCTAACCTAACCTAACCTAACCTAACCTAACCTAACCTAACCTAACCTAACCTAACCTAACCTAACCTAACCTAACCTAACCTAACCTAACCTAACCTAACCTAACCTAACCTAACCTAACCTAACCTAACCTAACCTAACCTAACCTAACCTAACCTAACCTAACCTAACCTAACCTAACCTAACCTAACCTAACCTAACCTAACCTAACCTAACCTAACCTAACCTAACCTAACCTAACCTAACCTAACCTAACCTAACCTAACCTAACCTAACCTAACCTAACCTAACCTAACCTAACCTAACCTAACCTAACCTAACCTAACCTAACCTAACCTAACCTAACCTAACCTAACCTAACCTAACCTAACCTAACCTAACCTAACCTAACCTAACCTAACCTAACCTAACCTAACCTAACCTAACCTAACCTAACCTAACCTAACCTAACCTAACCTAACCTAACCTAACCTAACCTAACCTAACCTAACCTAACCTAACCTAACCTAACCTAACCTAACCTAACCTAACCTAACCTAACCTAACCTAACCTAACCTAACCTAACCTAACCTAACCTAACCTAACCTAACCTAACCTAACCTAACCTAACCTAACCTAACCTAACCTAACCTAACCTAACCTAACCTAACCTAACCTAACCTAACCTAACCTAACCTAACCTAACCTAACCTAACCTAACCTAACCTAACCTAACCTAACCTAACCTAACCTTTTTTTTTTTTTTTTTTTTTTTTTTTTTTTTTTTTTTTTTTTAGGTGTGGAAATGCGACCTTAAGCACGCCCCCTGGTCGGGGCACCAGGGGGGTCTGTGGGGCTCTCCCACCGAAGTGGGCCTACCCACTAAAACCACACGCGTTCCCTCATAGCCATGGTGTGGGCGCCACGGGAGCATGGTTAACACGTGACACCGCGACGCCCACTGGCCGCCCCGGGATGGGGCCCCTCTCTGCGCCCTTAAAAGGGCGCTCCTCGGAGACGGCACCGTGTGCAATGCAGGTTCGGGAATCCCCGCCCTCCCCCGCCGGCGCCGCCTTGAGTTTTTTATAGAGGTTCACTCCTCGCGGCCTCCGTCTTGAAAAAGACAGAGGCCCGCGGTCCCAGCGTCGGCGCCGGGATTACGCGAAATGCAGCTGCAAGGGGAAAGTTGCCCTTCCCCTCGCAGCCCCACCGCCGCCGCATCTGCGGTGCGACCCCGCTGAGTCGCGGAGGGCAGGGCGAGTGGCGCACCGCAATACCAGCACTCCTCTCCCTCCGCGACTCACCCTCACCGCGGGGGAGACGAGTCCCCGCAGCCCTCCAAACGCTCGAAGGTGGGCTCCAGTGAGCCCACCCCGAGCGGCCCTCTTTGGCCGGTCCTACCTCACGGACCGGCCTTGGGTTCCTCTTAGCTTCACCGTGGGTGACCCATTCCCACGGTTACTGAGCCCCACCGCCACGACAAGGCGGGAACCCGGTCGATGGGGAACCTAACCTAACCTAACCTAACCTAACCTAACCTAACCTAACCTAACCTAACCTAACCTAACCTAACCTAACCTAACCTAACCTAACCTAACCTAACCTAACCTAACCTAACCTAACCTAACCTAACCTAACCTAACCTAACCTAACCTAACCTAACCTAACCTAACCTAACCTAACCTAACCTAACCTAACCTAACCTAACCTAACCTAACCTAACCTAACCTAACCTAACCTAACCTAACCTAACCTAACCTAACCTAACCTAACCTAACCTAACCTAACCTAACCTAACCTAACCTAACCTAACCTAACCTAACCTAACCTAACCTAACCTAACCTAACCTAACCTAACCTAACCTAACCTAACCTAACCTAACCTAACCTAACCTAACCTAACCTAACCTAACCTAACCTAACCTAACCTAACCTAACCTAACCTAACCTAACCTAACCTAACCTAACCTAACCTAACCTAACCTAACCTAACCTAACCTAACCTAACCTAACCTAACCTAACCTAACCTAACCTAACCTAACCTAACCTAACCTAACCTAACCTAACCTAACCTAACCTAACCTAACCTAACCTAACCTAACCTAACCTAACCTAACCTAACCTAACCTAACCTAACCTAACCTAACCTAACCTAACCTAACCTAACCTAACCTAACCTAACCTAACCTAACCTAACCTAACCTAACCTAACCTAACCTAACCTAACCTAACCTAACCTAACCTAACCTAACCTAACCTAACCTAACCTAACCTAACCTAACCTAACCTAACCTAACCTAACCTAACCTAACCTAACCTAACCTAACCTAACCTAACCTAACCTAACCTAACCTAACCTAACCTAACCTAACCTAACCTAACCTAACCTAACCTAACCTAACCTAACCTAACCTAACCTAACCTAACCTAACCTAACCTAACCTAACCTAACCTAACCTAACCTAACCTAACCTAACCTAACCTAACCTAACCTAACCTAACCTAACCTAACCTAACCTAACCTAACCTAACCTAACCTAACCTAACCTAACCTAACCTAACCTAACCTAACCTAACCTAACCTAACCTAACCTAACCTAACCTAACCTAACCTAACCTAACCTAACCTAACCTAACCTAACCTAACCTAACCTAACCTAACCTAACCTAACCTAACCTAACCTAACCTAACCTAACCTAACCTAACCTAACCTAACCTAACCTAACCTAACCTAACCTAACCTAACCTAACCTAACCTAACCTAACCTAACCTAACCTAACCTAACCTAACCTAACCTAACCTAACCTAACCTAACCTAACCTAACCTAACCTAACCTAACCTAACCTAACCTAACCTAACCTAACCTAACCTAACCTAACCTAACCTAACCTAACCTAACCTAACCTAACCTAACCTAACCTAACCTAACCTAACCTAACCTAACCTAACCTAACCTAACCTAACCTAACCTAACCTAACCTAACCTAACCTAACCTAACCTAACCTAACCTAACCTAACCTAACCTAACCTAACCTAACCTAACCTAACCTAACCTAACCTAACCTAACCTAACCTAACCTAACCTAACCTAACCTAACCTAACCTAACCTAACCTAACCTAACCTAACCTAACCTAACCTAACCTAACCTAACCTAACCTAACCTAACCTAACCTAACCTAACCTAACCTAACCTAACCTAACCTAACCTAACCTAACCTAACCTAACCTAACCTAACCTAACCTAACCTAACCTAACCTAACCTAACCTAACCTAACCTAACCTAACCTAACCTAACCTAACCTAACCTAACCTAACCTAACCTAACCTAACCTAACCTAACCTAACCTAACCTAACCTAACCTAACCTAACCTAACCTAACCTAACCTAACCTAACCTAACCTAACCTAACCTAACCTAACCTAACCTAACCTAACCTAACCTAACCTAACCTAACCTAACCTAACCTAACCTAACCTAACCTAACCTAACCTAACCTAACCTAACCTAACCTAACCTAACCTAACCTAACCTAACCTAACCTAACCTAACCTAACCTAACCTAACCTAACCTAACCTAACCTAACCTAACCTAACCTAACCTAACCTAACCTAACCTAACCTAACCTAACCTAACCTAACCTAACCTAACCTAACCTAACCTAACCTAACCTAACCTAACCTAACCTAACCTAACCTAACCTAACCTAACCTAACCTAACCTAACCTAACCTAACCTAACCTAACCTAACCTAACCTAACCTAACCTAACCTAACCTAACCTAACCTAACCTAACCTAACCTAACCTAACCTAACCTAACCTAACCTAACCTAACCTAACCTAACCTAACCTAACCTAACCTAACCTAACCTAACCTAACCTAACCTAACCTAACCTAACCTAACCTAACCTAACCTAACCTAACCTAACCTAACCTAACCTAACCTAACCTAACCTAACCTAACCTAACCTAACCTAACCTAACCTAACCTAACCTAACCTAACCTAACCTAACCTAACCTAACCTAACCTAACCTAACCTAACCTAACCTAACCTAACCTAACCTAACCTAACCTAACCTAACCTAACCTAACCTAACCTAACCTAACCTAACCTAACCTAACCTAACCTAACCTAACCTAACCTAACCTAACCTAACCTAACCTAACCTAACCTAACCTAACCTAACCTAACCTAACCTAACCTAACCTAACCTAACCTAACCTAACCTAACCTAACCTAACCTAACCTAACCTAACCTAACCTAACCTAACCTAACCTAACCTAACCTAACCTAACCTAACCTAACCTAACCTAACCTAACCTAACCTAACCTAACCTAACCTAACCTAACCTAACCTAACCTAACCTAACCTAACCTAACCTAACCTAACCTAACCTAACCTAACCTAACCTAACCTAACCTAACCTAACCTAACCTAACCTAACCTAACCTAACCTAACCTAACCTAACCTAACCTAACCTAACCTAACCTAACCTAACCTAACCTAACCTAACCTAACCTAACCTAACCTAACCTAACCTAACCTAACCTAACCTAACCTAACCTAACCTAACCTAACCTAACCTAACCTAACCTAACCTAACCTAACCTAACCTAACCTAACCTAACCTAACCTAACCTAACCTAACCTAACCTAACCTAACCTAACCTAACCTAACCTAACCTAACCTAACCTAACCTAACCTAACCTAACCTAACCTAACCTAACCTAACCTAACCTAACCTAACCTAACCTAACCTAACCTAACCTAACCTAACCTAACCTAACCTAACCTAACCTAACCTAACCTAACCTAACCTAACCTAACCTAACCTAACCTAACCTAACCTAACCTAACCTAACCTAACCTAACCTAACCTAACCTAACCTAACCTAACCTAACCTAACCTAACCTAACCTAACCTAACCTAACCTAACCTAACCTAACCTAACCTAACCTAACCTAACCTAACCTAACCTAACCTAACCTAACCTAACCTAACCTAACCTAACCTAACCTAACCTAACCTAACCTAACCTAACCTAACCTAACCTAACCTAACCTAACCTAACCTAACCTAACCTAACCTAACCTAACCTAACCTAACCTAACCTAACCTAACCTAACCTAACCTAACCTAACCTAACCTAACCTAACCTAACCTAACCTAACCTAACCTAACCTAACCTAACCTAACCTAACCTAACCTAACCTAACCTAACCTAACCTAACCTAACCTAACCTAACCTAACCTAACCTAACCTAACCTAACCTAACCTAACCTAACCTAACCTAACCTAACCTAACCTAACCTAACCTAACCTAACCTAACCTAACCTAACCTAACCTAACCTAACCTAACCTAACCTAACCTAACCTAACCTAACCTAACCTAACCTAACCTAACCTAACCTAACCTAACCTAACCTAACCTAACCTAACCTAACCTAACCTAACCTAACCTAACCTAACCTAACCTAACCTAACCTAACCTAACCTAACCTAACCTAACCTAACCTAACCTAACCTAACCTAACCTAACCTAACCTAACCTAACCTAACCTAACCTAACCTAACCTAACCTAACCTAACCTAACCTAACCTAACCTAACCTAACCTAACCTAACCTAACCTAACCTAACCTAACCTAACCTAACCTAACCTAACCTAACCTAACCTAACCTAACCTAACCTAACCTAACCTAACCTAACCTAACCTAACCTAACCTAACCTAACCTAACCTAACCTAACCTAACCTAACCTAACCTAACCTAACCTAACCTAACCTAACCTAACCTAACCTAACCTAACCTAACCTAACCTAACCTAACCTAACCTAACCTAACCTAACCTAACCTAACCTAACCTAACCTAACCTAACCTAACCTAACCTAACCTAACCTAACCTAACCTAACCTAACCTAACCTAACCTAACCTAACCTAACCTAACCTAACCTAACCTAACCTAACCTAACCTAACCTAACCTAACCTAACCTAACCTAACCTAACCTAACCTAACCTAACCTAACCTAACCTAACCTAACCTAACCTAACCTAACCTAACCTAACCTAACCTAACCTAACCTAACCTAACCTAACCTAACCTAACCTAACCTAACCTAACCTAACCTAACCTAACCTAACCTAACCTAACCTAACCTAACCTAACCTAACCTAACCTAACCTAACCTAACCTAACCTAACCTAACCTAACCTAACCTAACCTAACCTAACCTAACCTAACCTAACCTAACCTAACCTAACCTAACCTAACCTAACCTAACCTAACCTAACCTAACCTAACCTAACCTAACCTAACCTAACCTAACCTAACCTAACCTAACCTAACCTAACCTAACCTAACCTAACCTAACCTAACCTAACCTAACCTACCGTAACCTAACCTAACCTAACCTAACCTAACCTAACCTAACCTAACCTAACCTAACCTAACCTAACCTAACCTAACCTAACCTAACCTAACCTAACCTAACCTAACCTAACCTAACCTAACCTAACCTAACCTAACCTAACCTAACCTAACCTAACCTAACCTAACCTAACCTAACCTAACCTAACCTAACCTAACCTAACCTAACCTAACCTAACCTAACCTAACCTAACCTAACCTAACCTAACCTAACCTAACCTAACCTAACCTAACCTAACCTAACCTAACCTAACCTAACCTAACCTAACCTAACCTAACCTAACCTAACCTAACCTAACCTAACCTAACCTAACCTAACCTAACCTAACCTAACCTAACCTAACCTAACCTAACCTAACCTAACCTAACCTAACCTAACCTAACCTAACCTAACCTAACCTAACCTAACCTAACCTAACCTAACCTAACCTAACCTAACCTAACCTAACCTAACCTAACCTAACCTAACCTAACCTAACCTAACCTAACCTAACCTAACCTAACCTAACCTAACCTAACCTAACCTAACCTAACCTAACCTAACCTAACCTAACCTAACCTAACCTAACCTAACCTAACCTAACCTAACCTAACCTAACCTAACCTAACCTAACCTAACCTAACCTAACCTAACCTAACCTAACCTAACCTAACCTAACCTAACCTAACCTAACCTAACCTAACCTAACCTAACCTAACCTAACCTAACCTAACCTAACCTAACCTAACCTAACCTAACCTAACCTAACCTAACCTAACCTAACCTAACCTAACCTAACCTAACCTAACCTAACCTAACCTAACCTAACCTAACCTAACCTAACCTAACCTAACCTAACCTAACCTAACCTAACCTAACCTAACCTAACCTAACCTAACCTAACCTAACCTAACCTAACCTAACCTAACCTAACCTAACCTAACCTAACCTAACCTAACCTAACCTAACCTAACCTAACCTAACCTAACCTAACCTAACCTAACCTAACCTAACCTAACCTAACCTAACCTAACCTAACCTAACCTAACCTAACCTAACCTAACCTAACCTAACCTAACCTAACCTAACCTAACCTAACCTAACCTAACCTAACCTAACCTAACCTAACCTAACCTAACCTAACCTAACCTAACCTAACCTAACCTAACCTAACCTAACCTAACCTAACCTAACCTAACCTAACCTAACCTAACCTAACCTAACCTAACCTAACCTAACCTAACCTAACCTAACCTAACCTAACCTAACCTAACCTAACCTAACCTAACCTAACCTAACCTAACCTAACCTAACCTAACCTAACCTAACCTAACCTAACCTAACCTAACCTAACCTAACCTAACCTAACCTAACCTAACCTAACCTAACCTAACCTAACCTAACCTAACCTAACCTAACCTAACCTAACCTAACCTAACCTAACCTAACCTAACCTAACCTAACCTAACCTAACCTAACCTAACCTAACCTAACCTAACCTAACCTAACCTAACCTAACCTAACCTAACCTAACCTAACCTAACCTAACCTAACCTAACCTAACCTAACCTAACCTAACCTAACCTAACCTAACCTAACCTAACCTAACCTAACCTAACCTAACCTAACCTAACCTAACCTAACCTAACCTAACCTAACCTAACCTAACCTAACCTAACCTAACCTAACCTAACCTAACCTAACCTAACCTAACCTAACCTAACCTAACCTAACCTAACCTAACCTAACCTAACCTAACCTAACCTAACCTAACCTAACCTAACCTAACCTAACCTAACCTAACCTAACCTAACCTAACCTAACCTAACCTAACCTAACCTAACCTAACCTAACCTAACCTAACCTAACCTAACCTAACCTAACCTAACCTAACCTAACCTAACCTAACCTAACCTAACCTAACCTAACCTAACCTAACCTAACCTAACCTAACCTAACCTAACCTAACCTAACCTAACCTAACCTAACCTAACCTAACCTAACCTAACCTAACCTAACCTAACCTAACCTAACCTAACCTAACCTAACCTAACCTAACCTAACCTAACCTAACCTAACCTAACCTAACCTAACCTAACCTAACCTAACCTAACCTAACCTAACCTAACCTAACCTAACCTAACCTAACCTAACCTAACCTAACCTAACCTAACCTAACCTAACCTAACCTAACCTAACCTAACCTAACCTAACCTAACCTAACCTAACCTAACCTAACCTAACCTAACCTAACCTAACCTAACCTAACCTAACCTAACCTAACCTAACCTAACCTAACCTAACCTAACCTAACCTAACCTAACCTAACCTAACCTAACCTAACCTAACCTAACCTAACCTAACCTAACCTAACCTAACCTAACCTAACCTAACCTAACCTAACCTAACCTAACCTAACCTAACCTAACCTAACCTAACCTAACCTAACCTAACCTAACCTAACCTAACCTAACCTAACCTAACCTAACCTAACCTAACCTAACCTAACCTAACCTAACCTAACCTAACCTAACCTAACCTAACCTAACCTAACCTAACCTAACCTAACCTAACCTAACCTAACCTAACCTAACCTAACCTAACCTAACCTAACCTAACCTAACCTAACCTAACCTAACCTAACCTAACCTAACCTAACCTAACCTAACCTAACCTAACCTAACCTAACCTAACCTAACCTAACCTAACCTAACCTAACCTAACCTAACCTAACCTAACCTAACCTAACCTAACCTAACCTAACCTAACCTAACCTAACCTAACCTAACCTAACCTAACCTAACCTAACCTAACCTAACCTAACCTAACCTAACCTAACCTAACCTAACCTAACCTAACCTAACCTAACCTAACCTAACCTAACCTAACCTAACCTAACCTAACCTAACCTAACCTAACCTAACCTAACCTAACCTAACCTAACCTAACCTAACCTAACCTAACCTAACCTAACCTAACCTAACCTAACCTAACCTAACCTAACCTAACCTAACCTAACCTAACCTAACCTAACCTAACCTAACCTAACCTAACCTAACCTAACCTAACCTAACCTAACCTAACCTAACCTAACCTAACCTAACCTAACCTAACCTAACCTAACCTAACCTAACCTAACCTAACCTAACCTAACCTAACCTAACCTAACCTAACCTAACCTAACCTAACCTAACCTAACCTAACCTAACCTAACCTAACCTAACCTAACCTAACCTAACCTAACCTAACCTAACCTAACCTAACCTAACCTAACCTAACCTAACCTAACCTAACCTAACCTAACCTAACCTAACCTAACCTAACCTAACCTAACCTAACCTAACCTAACCTAACCTAACCTAACCTAACCTAACCTAACCTAACCTAACCTAACCTAACCTAACCTAACCTAACCTAACCTAACCTAACCTAACCTAACCTAACCTAACCTAACCTAACCTAACCTAACCTAACCTAACCTAACCTAACCTAACCTAACCTAACCTAACCTAACCTAACCTAACCTAACCTAACCTAACCTAACCTAACCTAACCTAACCTAACCTAACCTAACCTAACCTAACCTAACCTAACCTAACCTAACCTAACCTAACCTAACCTAACCTAACCTAACCTAACCTAACCTAACCTAACCTAACCTAACCTAACCTAACCTAACCTAACCTAACCTAACCTAACCTAACCTAACCTAACCTAACCTAACCTAACCTAACCTAACCTAACCTAACCTAACCTAACCTAACCTAACCTAACCTAACCTAACCTAACCTAACCTAACCTAACCTAACCTAACCTAACCTAACCTAACCTAACCTAACCTAACCTAACCTAACCTAACCTAACCTAACCTAACCTAACCTAACCTAACCTAACCTAACCTAACCTAACCTAACCTAACCTAACCTAACCTAACCTAACCTAACCTAACCTAACCTAACCTAACCTAACCTAACCTAACCTAACCTAACCTAACCTAACCTAACCTAACCTAACCTAACCTAACCTAACCTAACCTAACCTAACCTAACCTAACCTAACCTAACCTAACCTAACCTAACCTAACCTAACCTAACCTAACCTAACCTAACCTAACCTAACCTAACCTAACCTAACCTAACCTAACCTAACCTAACCTAACCTAACCTAACCTAACCTAACCTAACCTAACCTAACCTAACCTAACCTAACCTAACCTAACCTAACCTAACCTAACCTAACCTAACCTAACCTAACCTAACCTAACCTAACCTAACCTAACCTAACCTAACCTAACCTAACCTAACCTAACCTAACCTAACCTAACCTAACCTAACCTAACCTAACCTAACCTAACCTAACCTAACCTAACCTAACCTAACCTAACCTAACCTAACCTAACCTAACCTAACCTAACCTAACCTAACCTAACCTAACCTAACCTAACCTAACCTAACCTAACCTAACCTAACCTAACCTAACCTAACCTAACCTAACCTAACCTAACCTAACCTAACCTAACCTAACCTAACCTAACCTAACCTAACCTAACCTAACCTAACCTAACCTAACCTAACCTAACCTAACCTAACCTAACCTAACCTAACCTAACCTAACCTAACCTAACCTAACCTAACCTAACCTAACCTAACCTAACCTAACCTAACCTAACCTAACCTAACCTAACCTAACCTAACCTAACCTAACCTAACCTAACCTAACCTAACCTAACCTAACCTAACCTAACCTAACCTAACCTAACCTAACCTAACCTAACCTAACCTAACCTAACCTAACCTAACCTAACCTAACCTAACCTAACCTAACCTAACCTAACCTAACCTAACCTAACCTAACCTAACCTAACCTAACCTAACCTAACCTAACCTAACCTAACCTAACCTAACCTAACCTAACCTAACCTAACCTAACCTAACCTAACCTAACCTAACCTAACCTAACCTAACCTAACCTAACCTAACCTAACCTAACCTAACCTAACCTAACCTAACCTAACCTAACCTAACCTAACCTAACCTAACCTAACCTAACCTAACCTAACCTAACCTAACCTAACCTAACCTAACCTAACCTAACCTAACCTAACCTAACCTAACCTAACCTAACCTAACCTAACCTAACCTAACCTAACCTAACCTAACCTAACCTAACCTAACCTAACCTAACCTAACCTAACCTAACCTAACCTAACCTAACCTAACCTAACCTAACCTAACCTAACCTAACCTAACCTAACCTAACCTAACCTAACCTAACCTAACCTAACCTAACCTAACCTAACCTAACCTAACCTAACCTAACCTAACCTAACCTAACCTAACCTAACCTAACCTAACCTAACCTAACCTAACCTAACCTAACCTAACCTAACCTAACCTAACCTAACCTAACCTAACCTAACCTAACCTAACCTAACCTAACCTAACCTAACCTAACCTAACCTAACCTAACCTAACCTAACCTAACCTAACCTAACCTAACCTAACCTAACCTAACCTAACCTAACCTAACCTAACCTAACCTAACCTAACCTAACCTAACCTAACCTAACCTAACCTAACCTAACCTAACCTAACCTAACCTAACCTAACCTAACCTAACCTAACCTAACCTAACCTAACCTAACCTAACCTAACCTAACCTAACCTAACCTAACCTAACCTAACCTAACCTAACCTAACCTAACCTAACCTAACCTAACCTAACCTAACCTAACCTAACCTAACCTAACCTAACCTAACCTAACCTAACCTAACCTAACCTAACCTAACCTAACCTAACCTAACCTAACCTAACCTAACCTAACCTAACCTAACCTAACCTAACCTAACCTAACCTAACCTAACCTAACCTAACCTAACCTAACCTAACCTAACCTAACCTAACCTAACCTAACCTAACCTAACCTAACCTAACCTAACCTAACCTAACCTAACCTAACCTAACCTAACCTAACCTAACCTAACCTAACCTAACCTAACCTAACCTAACCTAACCTAACCTAACCTAACCTAACCTAACCTAACCTAACCTAACCTAACCTAACCTAACCTAACCTAACCTAACCTAACCTAACCTAACCTAACCTAACCTAACCTAACCTAACCTAACCTAACCTAACCTAACCTAACCTAACCTAACCTAACCTAACCTAACCTAACCTAACCTAACCTAACCTAACCTAACCTAACCTAACCTAACCTAACCTAACCTAACCTAACCTAACCTAACCTAACCTAACCTAACCTAACCTAACCTAACCTAACCTAACCTAACCTAACCTAACCTAACCTAACCTAACCTAACCTAACCTAACCTAACCTAACCTAACCTAACCTAACCTAACCTAACCTAACCTAACCTAACCTAACCTAACCTAACCTAACCTAACCTAACCTAACCTAACCTAACCTAACCTAACCTAACCTAACCTAACCTAACCTAACCTAACCTAACCTAACCTAACCTAACCTAACCTAACCTAACCTAACCTAACCTAACCTAACCTAACCTAACCTAACCTAACCTAACCTAACCTAACCTAACCTAACCTAACCTAACCTAACCTAACCTAACCTAACCTAACCTAACCTAACCTAACCTAACCTAACCTAACCTAACCTAACCTAACCTAACCTAACCTAACCTAACCTAACCTAACCTAACCTAACCTAACCTAACCTAACCTAACCTAACCTAACCTAACCTAACCTAACCTAACCTAACCTAACCTAACCTAACCTAACCTAACCTAACCTAACCTAACCTAACCTAACCTAACCTAACCTAACCTAACCTAACCTAACCTAACCTAACCTAACCTAACCTAACCTAACCTAACCTAACCTAACCTAACCTAACCTAACCTAACCTAACCTAACCTAACCTAACCTAACCTAACCTAACCTAACCTAACCTAACCTAACCTAACCTAACCTAACCTAACCTAACCTAACCTAACCTAACCTAACCTAACCTAACCTAACCTAACCTAACCTAACCTAACCTAACCTAACCTAACCTAACCTAACCTAACCTAACCTAACCTAACCTAACCTAACCTAACCTAACCTAACCTAACCTAACCTAACCTAACCTAACCTAACCTAACCTAACCTAACCTAACCTAACCTAACCTAACCTAACCTAACCTAACCTAACCTAACCTAACCTAACCTAACCTAACCTAACCTAACCTAACCTAACCTAACCTAACCTAACCTAACCTAACCTAACCTAACCTAACCTAACCTAACCTAACCTAACCTAACCTAACCTAACCTAACCTAACCTAACCTAACCTAACCTAACCTAACCTAACCTAACCTAACCTAACCTAACCTAACCTAACCTAACCTAACCTAACCTAACCTAACCTAACCTAACCTAACCTAACCTAACCTAACCTAACCTAACCTAACCTAACCTAACCTAACCTAACCTAACCTAACCTAACCTAACCTAACCTAACCTAACCTAACCTAACCTAACCTAACCTAACCTAACCTAACCTAACCTAACCTAACCTAACCTAACCTAACCTAACCTAACCTAACCTAACCTAACCTAACCTAACCTGCCGTTGCGGTGGTGAGGACCACGGCCTGGGAGATAGGCTTGGTGTCCGTCTACCTGGAGCCGGACAAGCCCATCGAGCCCCACCTGGACGTGATTAGCAGTGTCGTGGAGAGATTGGGTACCACAGGCGTGATACTAGGCGGAGACCTGAACGCGTGGAACGTCTGGTGGGGCAGCCACAGAACAGACAGAAGGGGACTGGAAGTGGCAGAAAAACTTGACGAGCTGGGTCTACATGTACTTAACCAGGGGTCTGAGCCTACTTTCGACACCATACGCGGAGGAAAGAGGTATACGAGTTGCGTCGACGTCACGGTCTGCACCACCCCTCTGCTCGGACGGGTGGTGAACTGGCGCCTCGCAGACGAGATAACCAGTTCGGACCACAGGGCAATCCTGTTTAACATTAACCTTCAGAAATCTCTGGGCGTGGATATCGTCAGCTCTACCCGGGAGTACAACACAAGGAAGGCAAATTGGGGCGAGTTTCGTTCGAAACTCGCCTCAAAATGGGAAGAAAAGGGCATTACATCGGCCAGTATAAAGGGGATAAGCTCAAGGGAAAACCTCGAAAGAGAGGTGGACAGATACGTGGAAACCGTGGTAGAGGCTTGTAGGGATACCATGCCCAGAATTTCGAAGAGGAGACGAGCAGGATTGCCCTGGTGGTCCGAAAAGCTCTCCAAACTCAAAACTGAGGTTTTGAGGAGACGGAGACGGGTATCATGCGCGGCGCCGGTTCGAAGAGAGTGGGTGGTGCAGCAGTATGTCGACGCCAAGGCGGAATACCTAGCGGAGGTAAAGAAGGCTCAGACCCAAAGCTGGAAAGAGTTCTGCGGACGGCAGACCCGAGAGACCATGTGGGAGGGGATCTACAGGGTGATCGGCCGCACAACAGTGAGGCACGAGGAGATTCCCCTCGTTCAGAATGGGGTGGCGCTGAACGGGGAGGAATCGGCCAGGGTGCTAGCAGAAACCTTTTTTGCAGAGGACGATACGGGAAGCGATGACGCGGCCCACACAGAAACGAGAAAATTAGCCGAAAAAGTAAACGAGGGGGCGCATGATGATCCATGCGACCCCCCATTCACACAGGACGAGCTCGAGTGGGCCGCGTCAAGTTTCAACCCGAAAAAAGCCCCTGGCCCAGACGGCCTCACGGCAGACATCTGCCAAGCGGCTATCACCCTGGATCCGGAGATGTTCCTTGCCCTGGCAAACCGCTGCCTGGCCTTAGCGTGTTTCCCCAGGAGGTGGAAAGAGGCAGTGGTTGTGGCGCTTAGGAAACCCAATAGAGAAGACCTCACGCACCCCAAATCATATCGACCAATAGGACTTTTACCCGTTATGGGAAAAGTCCTAGAGAAGATGATGGTGAGGCGGGTCCGCTGGCACACTGCACCAATAATCAGCCGGCACCAATATGGCTTTATGCCACAGAGGAGTACCGAAGACTCCCTCTATGTCATGGTTCAGCACATTCGGGCCGAAGTCAAAAGACGGAAGCTCGTTGTGCTGATATCACTTGACATAGAGGGGGCCTTCGATAACGCCTGGTGGCCGGCTGTGAGGTGCAGGTTAGCCGAAACTCGGTGCCCCGTTAACCTGAGGCGTCTGTTCGATCACTATCTTAGTGAAAGAACAGTACGCCTCAGGTACGCGGGGTCCGAGTGGACCCGCAGGCCCACCAAGGGGTGTGTGCAGGGCTCTATTGGGGGTCCTACGCTCTGGAACCTACTGCTGAATCCGCTCCTGGGGGAATTGGAGGAGATGGGGGTTCGGTGTC
>JANLBV010000075.1:37500-45000 GCA_029849275.1 Papilio elwesi
TAACCTAACCTAACCTAACCTAACCTAACCTAACCTAACCTAACCTAACCTAACCTAACCTAACCTAACCTAACCTAACCTAACCTAACCTAACCTAACCTAACCTAACCTAACCTAACCTAACCTAACCTAACCTAACCTAACCTAACCTAACCTAACCTAACCTAACCTAACCTAACCTAACCTAACCTAACCTAACCTAACCTAACCTAACCTAACCTAACCTAACCTAACCTAACCTAACCTAACCTAACCTAACCTAACCTAACCTAACCTAACCTAACCTAACCTAACCTAACCTAACCTAACCTAACCTAACCTAACCTAACCTAACCTAACCTAACCTAACCTAACCTAACCTAACCTAACCTAACCTAACCTAACCTAACCTAACCTAACCTAACCTAACCTAACCTAACCTAACCTAACCTAACCTAACCTAACCTAACCTAACCTAACCTAACCTAACCTAACCTAACCTAACCTAACCTAACCTAACCTAACCTAACCTAACCTAACCTAACCTAACCTAACCTAACCTAACCTAACCTAACCTAACCTAACCTAACCTAACCTAACCTAACCTAACCTAACCTAACCTAACCTAACCTAACCTAACCTAACCTAACCTAACCTAACCTAACCTAACCTAACCTAACCTAACCTAACCTAACCTAACCTAACCTAACCTAACCTAACCTAACCTAACCTAACCTAACCTAACCTAACCTAACCTAACCTAACCTAACCTAACCTAACCTAACCTAACCTAACCTAACCTAACCTAACCTAACCTAACCTAACCTAACCTAACCTAACCTAACCTAACCTAACCTAACCTAACCTAACCTAACCTAACCTAACCTAACCTAACCTAACCTAACCTAACCTAACCTAACCTAACCTAACCTAACCTAACCTAACCTAACCTAACCTAACCTAACCTAACCTAACCTAACCTAACCTAACCTAACCTAACCTAACCTAACCTAACCTAACCTAACCTAACCTAACCTAACCTAACCTAACCTAACCTAACCTAACCTAACCTAACCTAACCTAACCTAACCTAACCTAACCTAACCTAACCTAACCTAACCTAACCTAACCTAACCTAACCTAACCTAACCTAACCTAACCTAACCTAACCTAACCTAACCTAACCTAACCTAACCTAACCTAACCTAACCTAACCTAACCTAACCTAACCTAACCTAACCTAACCTAACCTAACCTAACCTAACCTAACCTAACCTAACCTAACCTAACCTAACCTAACCTAACCTAACCTAACCTAACCTAACCTAACCTAACCTAACCTAACCTAACCTAACCTAACCTAACCTAACCTAACCTAACCTAACCTAACCTAACCTAACCTAACCTAACCTAACCTAACCTAACCTAACCTAACCTAACCTAACCTAACCTAACCTAACCTAACCTAACCTAACCTAACCTAACCTAACCTAACCTAACCTAACCTAACCTAACCTAACCTAACCTAACCTAACCTAACCTAACCTAACCTAACCTAACCTAACCTAACCTAACCTAACCTAACCTAACCTAACCTAACCTAACCTAACCTAACCTAACCTAACCTAACCTAACCTAACCTAACCTAACCTAACCTAACCTAACCTAACCTAACCTAACCTAACCTAACCTAACCTAACCTAACCTAACCTAACCTAACCTAACCTAACCTAACCTAACCTAACCTAACCTAACCTAACCTAACCTAACCTAACCTAACCTAACCTAACCTAACCTAACCTAACCTAACCTAACCTAACCTAACCTAACCTAACCTAACCTAACCTAACCTAACCTAACCTAACCTAACCTAACCTAACCTAACCTAACCTAACCTAACCTAACCTAACCTAACCTAACCTAACCTAACCTAACCTAACCTAACCTAACCTAACCTAACCTAACCTAACCTAACCTAACCTAACCTAACCTAACCTAACCTAACCTAACCTAACCTAACCTAACCTAACCTAACCTAACCTAACCTAACCTAACCTAACCTAACCTAACCTAACCTAACCTAACCTAACCTAACCTAACCTAACCTAACCTAACCTAACCTAACCTAACCTAACCTAACCTAACCTAACCTAACCTAACCTAACCTAACCTAACCTAACCTAACCTAACCTAACCTAACCTAACCTAACCTAACCTAACCTAACCTAACCTAACCTAACCTAACCTAACCTAACCTAACCTAACCTAACCTAACCTAACCTAACCTAACCTAACCTAACCTAACCTAACCTAACCTAACCTAACCTAACCTAACCTAACCTAACCTAACCTAACCTAACCTAACCTAACCTAACCTAACCTAACCTAACCTAACCTAACCTAACCTAACCTAACCTAACCTAACCTAACCTAACCTAACCTAACCTAACCTAACCTAACCTAACCTAACCTAACCTAACCTAACCTAACCTAACCTAACCTAACCTAACCTAACCTAACCTAACCTAACCTAACCTAACCTAACCTAACCTAACCTAACCTAACCTAACCTAACCTAACCTAACCTAACCTAACCTAACCTAACCTAACCTAACCTAACCTAACCTAACCTAACCTAACCTAACCTAACCTAACCTAACCTAACCTAACCTAACCTAACCTAACCTAACCTAACCTAACCTAACCTAACCTAACCTAACCTAACCTAACCTAACCTAACCTAACCTAACCTAACCTAACCTAACCTAACCTAACCTAACCTAACCTAACCTAACCTAACCTAACCTAACCTAACCTAACCTAACCTAACCTAACCTAACCTAACCTAACCTAACCTAACCTAACCTAACCTAACCTAACCTAACCTAACCTAACCTAACCTAACCTAACCTAACCTAACCTAACCTAACCTAACCTAACCTAACCTAACCTAACCTAACCTAACCTAACCTAACCTAACCTAACCTAACCTAACCTAACCTAACCTAACCTAACCTAACCTAACCTAACCTAACCTAACCTAACCTAACCTAACCTAACCTAACCTAACCTAACCTAACCTAACCTAACCTAACCTAACCTAACCTAACCTAACCTAACCTAACCTAACCTAACCTAACCTAACCTAACCTAACCTAACCTAACCTAACCTAACCTAACCTAACCTAACCTAACCTAACCTAACCTAACCTAACCTAACCTAACCTAACCTAACCTAACCTAACCTAACCTAACCTAACCTAACCTAACCTAACCTAACCTAACCTAACCTAACCTAACCTAACCTAACCTAACCTAACCTAACCTAACCTAACCTAACCTAACCTAACCTAACCTAACCTAACCTAACCTAACCTAACCTAACCTAACCTAACCTAACCTAACCTAACCTAACCTAACCTAACCTAACCTAACCTAACCTAACCTAACCTAACCTAACCTAACCTAACCTAACCTAACCTAACCTAACCTAACCTAACCTAACCTAACCTAACCTAACCTAACCTAACCTAACCTAACCTAACCTAACCTAACCTAACCTAACCTAACCTAACCTAACCTAACCTAACCTAACCTAACCTAACCTAACCTAACCTAACCTAACCTAACCTAACCTAACCTAACCTAACCTAACCTAACCTAACCTAACCTAACCTAACCTAACCTAACCTAACCTAACCTAACCTAACCTAACCTAACCTAACCTAACCTAACCTAACCTAACCTAACCTAACCTAACCTAACCTAACCTAACCTAACCTAACCTAACCTAACCTAACCTAACCTAACCTAACCTAACCTAACCTAACCTAACCTAACCTAACCTAACCTAACCTAACCTAACCTAACCTAACCTAACCTAACCTAACCTAACCTAACCTAACCTAACCTAACCTAACCTAACCTAACCTAACCTAACCTAACCTAACCTAACCTAACCTAACCTAACCTAACCTAACCTAACCTAACCTAACCTAACCTAACCTAACCTAACCTAACCTAACCTAACCTAACCTAACCTAACCTAACCTAACCTAACCTAACCTAACCTAACCTAACCTAACCTAACCTAACCTAACCTAACCTAACCTAACCTAACCTAACCTAACCTAACCTAACCTAACCTAACCTAACCTAACCTAACCTAACCTAACCTAACCTAACCTAACCTAACCTAACCTAACCTAACCTAACCTAACCTAACCTAACCTAACCTAACCTAACCTAACCTAACCTAACCTAACCTAACCTAACCTAACCCCAGTCGCGTGCCAGACGCCGTCCGGAACGCATCACTTTTGAAGTAGCTCCGCGGCGAAAAATCCTAAAAATAGAAAAAAGTGACCAAATCTTAGTGTGTGTAGTATCAAAAGGTGCGCATTCGAGAGGCGAATCCGCGGGTGTATTTGGATTTTTTCGTAGTGATTAAACAAAAAAGTTTCGACTCAAAAACCGAAATCACCACGTGGTTAAAACTTCAAAGTGAAACGCTTCGAAAAATAAATCGGCGAGACATAGCTTTGTGTACACCATTAGATGCGCCCCAGCAGGCGCTATCGAGTGGTGTGTCTTTTGGACTTTTCACGCGAGTTTCCACGAAGAAAATGTCCAAAAACTGAAAACCACGTGGCCACGCGGTCGTAGATCCAGGTAAGCTAGCAAAGATCTGATTACGTCCAGCGAAAGCCCATGCACCCAGGAGGCTAACGAAACATCAAGCAAAAAATTTGGAAAACGGGTTAAGAAATTATAAGACAAAAACATATTAACGAAAAAATTTTGAAGAAAAAACCTAAATTGTACAAAAAGTAAATCGAAGAGGTAATGATTTTTTAACTTCAGTGGAAACGCCCACATGGGAACTATAATCTAGGAAAATTCTAGATTTTTCTGGGGGAAAACAACGAAGTTATAACTAAGATTCAAAAAGCACGTGGCCACGTGGTCATCGATCCAAAAGGAATTATGCAAAACTGGATGTGGAAGATGGAAGCACATAAATAGACAAAGCAGACGCCGTTTAGCTGATAAAAATAGGACAACAATATCAAAAGATATAAAAGAAAGAAAATAGTGAGTTACGTAATTTGAAACCAAATTTGACTTTTTTATTTAACAACTTTTTTCCAAACTAATATGTTGAGGTTATAAAGACCAGCGAAAAAATACTCCCCAACGTAAGAAATTAAATACAATTTAAATAGTTATTGTAAAAATAAAAAATTTAAAATCAAAAAAAGAAAAGTCTAAAATTTTAAAATTAAAAAACTAAAAATAATACTTAAAATTCACCCCAACAAGATGGTATCAACCAAAAACCTGTGCAGCTAGGAGGACCCTAGATAAACGGGATATTATACTACCGGGCGGCTACTCGCAACGAGTAAACAAACTTGACAAGTGCATTTATACAACTTATACAAAATTGCACATTGAAAATAGTCAAGCTTAGACAGACTGACGGGCACACGAGGGGATGTTCGGATACCGTACTCCGGAAAAGAAATCAGACGCCTCCGGGATCCAACGAAGTTTCCCCCAAACGGAAATGGCGGGAGCATCAGGGACAGCAGTACCACCACAGCAACCTCAAGCATCGAAAGTAAGAAGAAGCATTGGCGAGTGGGAAGCGGGGAAACTGGACCCCAAAGGGAAGCCCACAAGCTCTCCAACAAATAAAGAGAAGCCGAAATACACGGATAGACTGGCTGAAGCGAGAGCGTGCCTTCAAAAAGCAAAAATAAACTTAGGAAGTTCAAGAAACATCAAGACGGAAATAAAAAATGAAGTCATGCAAGCAGTGGAAAGACTATACCAGCTAGTGAAGGAAGCAGAAGGTGGAAGGATTAAGGAAAGTAAACAGGAAGGAGAAAGACTAACAGAACGAGACATTGACCGGATCCAGACGGTAGACCAAAATATGTTGATGACGAAAATGGACGAACAAGCAAGATTAATAACGGAGAACAACCAGAAGATGAAACAATTAAGCGAAACTATAGAAAGCTACAAGGAAGTCCAGAAACAGCAGACATACGCGAATGTCGCAGCATCAAACGCCATATCGACTAAACCCAAGGCAGAAGCCTTAAGAGGGAACGAAAATGTACAGATGTACTCGATTATGGTGTCATCAAACGCAGTACAGGATACCAGTGGGGATGTGATTGAAAAAATCAGAAAAGCAGTTGACGCCAAGACCAGCGGGTTAACAGTAGACCGAATACGAAAAGCCAAAGACCAAAAGGTTATAGTGGGCTGTAAAACACTCACTCAAACTAAAAATATCGCGGAAAAGATAAAAACGACGGCACCGGAATTAGAAGTGCAAGAGATGGAAAATAAGGACCCACTCATCATTATGAGAGACGTCCTTACCATAAACACAGACGAAGACCTACTCTCGGCTCTAAAAAATCAAAACAAACATATTTTTGCAGACATAACCGACGAACACTATAGAACTAAAATAAAGTATAGGAAAAAAGCAAAAAATCCACACTTTAACCATGTTGTCATTCAGGTGTCTCCAAGAGTGTGGCAGGCATTGACGGCGGCCGAAAAAGTCCACATTGACCTCCAAAGAATAAGGGTAATGGACCAAACACCGCTGGTACAGTGTTCGCGCTGCCTCGGCTACGGCCACACCCGGAGATTATGTACAGAAACGGAAGATGTCTGTAGTCACTGCGGAGGTCCCCATATGCGCAACAACTGCGAATCATATCTAGCAGGAGAAACACCAAACTGCAGAAATTGCTGCATCGCCAAGGCAGACAAAACAGATCATAACGCATTCAACGATATGTGTCCCATTCGCAAAAAATGGGATGCCCTAGCAAGATACAGTGTTGCATATGGTTAAAGCAGCAAGGATATTAGCAATTAAAACTTAAACATAAGGTAAAAGCTGTATAGCAACTAAGTTGGTACTACAACTTTTCCATGGAAAACCAGACCTAGTGGAGGACAGAAGAGAAATATTAGTAAAGAAGGAAATAACAAAGTTGTGGAAAAACAGAAAAATGGAAATTGTAAGCAAATAAAATATTAAAAGTACAAAAGATAACTGGCGCTATTTTCGTTATGAAAATGGCACAATTAACAGAAGTCTAATCTTAAGAAGCTGTCCAAGACGAAAGGGTTTGAATGACTATGAAAATAAATTGAGCAAGCAAAATAGAAACTAAATAAGAACAAAAATTCCAAAGAACTAAATAGCAAAGAAGAATAAAGTAAATAGATAAAGAAAAAATAAAGAAACAGAATACAAGTTCAAATGTTCCAACAAGGGCCAAGAAATGAGATTAAGCGGGGAAAATATGCAAATGTACTGGTCATAACTGTAGTATGACCAACCATTTACAAAGGAGAAACAACCGCTACCAGTTGCTGAAGTCCCAGGAAGCACTGGACTAGAGAGGCCAATTGGCCGAAATTGAGACACATAAACTTTTGATACACTGTCAATCCTGTGAATGCGTGACGAGACACACGCGT
>JANLBV010000075.1:47500-55112 GCA_029849275.1 Papilio elwesi
ACTTAGAAAGTAAATCTTAATTAATTTAGAAAAATTGTATTAGGTATTTTAATCCATAGGTTTATTGACCTGATAGACTGTGCCTATTGACCAGCTATCTGTAATATTAAGTTTTAAATTAGAGTTAATTTTTAAAATATTTGACAATTATTCAAAAATTTTACATTTATTTTTATTTATTTTTAAATTTTTAAATTTTTTATTGTAAATTTAAGTTTTAACTATCAGACGTGTCCCCAAACATGTTAGGAATCAGAACTCCTGTTAAAAAGACTCAAGACATAAGCCAGGAAATGGAAAATAGCCAGGTAGAAAAATCGCCAGGCATTGACAATCAGGTACAGGTCCTGAGTGTAAGAAAAAGCGTGGGGGAATGGGAGGCCGGATCGGACCAATCCTCCTCCCCCAAACCTGCAGCAACAACGACACGCAAGCAAACGGTGCCTGTAAAAGACAAGAAAAAGATAGAGAAGACTCCGATAAACAAAACAACAACAATTGAGGCGGCAAAACCTCCAGGAGCGGACGGGGGTCCACAAGACCGGCTGCGCGAGGCGCGCAGCTGTATGACTATAGCCCTGGAGCAGATAAACAGTGCTAGGAACTTAAAGACCGAAATAAGAACTAAAGCAATAGCCGCTATACAAAAGCTATATAAACTCGCAAGAGAGTCAGAAATGGAGCTTAAAACAGAGAAACAAGTAAAGCGGGGGGAAAGAGGGGGGAAAGGAGCAGGAGAGGAAGACGAAGGGACTCAGACCCTGACGCCAAACGAAACTGCAACCGCCACCCTTGACACCTCCGCCAGTAAACAAGAAGAGTGGCTTAAAAAGCTACAGGAGCACTCCCTATTGCTTGAGAAAAGCAGCAGGGAGATACAGGACTTAACCGATAGGTTAAAGAAAAAAGAGACACAGGGCACCTATGCTAGCGTAGTTGCAGGAGTAACGAGAGGCACGCCACTGAATGGAGCGGCCACACATTCGGTGGCAGTCACCTCGAAGGATGAGAAGGAAACAGGAGAAGAAGTCCTCGGTAGAAAAAGAAGGGTGATCAGGGCTAAGGACGAAGGTGTGAGGATAGACAGTATCAGAAAAGTGAAGGATAGAAAGATAGTATTAGGGTGCAGCACGGAGAAGGAAATAGAAATAGTAAGGAAAAGTCTTGCGAGTGTGGGCAGCGGCTTGCATGTAGAGAACCTTAAGAGCAAGAATCCGCTTGTGATACTAAAAGGGGTACTTAACATAATCAATAACGAAGAAATAATGAAGGCGCTTAGAACGCAAAATAAAGACCTATTTAAAAACCTTAAAAAGGAAGACACAGAAATGGAAGTTAAGTACCGAAAAAAGGCCAGGAATCCGCATACGTCGCATGTGATACTTAGCGTATCGCCCAAATTGTGGGGGCGGATGACGGAGGCAGGAGCAGCCCACGTTGACTTGCAGCGGGTCCAGGTCGCCGACCAGTCCCCGCTTGTCCAGTGCTCTCGATGCCTGGGGTACGGGCACCCGAAGAGGCTCTGCACAGAGTCGGTGGACGTGTGCAGCCACTGTGGGGGCCCGCATCTCAGGAGCGAGTGCACCGTGTGGCAGGCTGGTGACCCACCCTCCTGTCGTAATTGCCTTAAGGCGAAATCCGACAGGAAGGACCATAACGCATTTAGCGACGACTGCCCGGTAAGAAGAAGGTGGGAGGCACTCGCGAGAGCGTCAGTGGCTTATTGCTAAGGGCGCCCCGGGGGCCTCCCGCGCTCTTCGAGCCGGGACACGCTGTCATCACGCTGCGCAGGCCAACTTACAACGGTCCGAGCTCTTCACGGCGGAGCTGATCACAGAGGCGAAGGAGAGGAAACTCTCCTTCGCCTTGGTCCAGGAGCCGTATACTGGCAGGACTGGGGAGATGAGGCAGCATCCAGGTACAAGAGTAGTACAATGCGCTGGGAGCCGCGAATCGCCGGTTAAGTCAGCCATTGTACTATTCGACGGCGCCATGAATGTCACCCATTGCCCGGACCTCACGACTTGCAACATTGCTGTTGCAAAAGTGAGGTCCGCGGCGTGGGAGGTAGGCCTGGTGTCCGTCTACCTGGAGCCAGATAAGCCCATCGAACCTTACCTGGACTTGATTGGCCGCGCTGTGGAGAGAATAGGAACTGCCAGCGTGATACTTGGCGGTGACGTCAATGCATGGTCCACGTGGTGGGGAAGCCGTACCACGGACGGGCGGGGAGTGGCGCTGGCGGAAAAGCTGGATGAGCTGGGGCTGCATGTCCTGAACACTGGGTCTGAGCCTACCTTCGACACCCTACGAGGTGGAAGACGGTACTCCAGTTGCGTGGATGTAACAGCGTGCACGACCACAATGCTGGGATTGGTGGAGAACTGGCGACTCGCGGACGATATATCCGGTTCGGACCACAGGGCAATTCTGTTCAGCGTAAGACTCCAAATATCCACAGGCATGGACGTTTGTCGCTCCACCCGGGAGTACAATACTAAGAAGGCAAATTGGGGCGAGTTTCGTGAGAAACTCGCCTCAAAGTTGAAAGAGAAAGGAATATCAGCTGAAAGAATGGAGAGAATCACAGGGCGAACGGAGTTTGAAAGTGAGGTTAATAGTTATGTGGAAACCGTGGTGGAAGCCTGTAGCGAAACCATGCCTGGGATACCGAGGAGGGGCAGGACAGGATTGCCCTGGTGGTCCGAAAAGCTCTCTTGTCTCAAGACTGAAGTCTTGAGACTGAAGAGAAGGATCTCGTACGCGGCGCCAGTTCGAAGGGATTGGGTCGTGCAACGTTATATCCGCGCAAAAGAGGAGTACCAGTCTGAGGCAAGGAAGGCTCAGACCCAGAGTTGGAAGGACTTCTGCTTCCGCCAGGACAGGGAATCCATGTGGGACGGAGTGTACAGGGTGATTGGACGCACCGCGGTTAGGTCGGAGGAAATCCCACTCGTTCAGGACGGTAAAGTCCTGAGCGGGTCGGAATCGGCCGGGGCCTTAGCCGAGACTTTTTATCCGGAGGATCGGGTTGAAGACGACAACGCGGACCACACAGTAACGAGGAAATTGGCAGAGACAGTAAATGAGGGGTCGCATGATGATACATGCGACCCACCTTTCACAACGCACGAACTCATGTGGTCCGCGTCTAGCTTCAACCCGAAAAAGGCTCCCGGCCCCGACGGCCTCACCGCGGATATTTGTTTGGCGGCAATCACCCTGGACACAGCGCTATTCCTGGCCTTAGCAAACCGCTGCCTGGCCCTTGCGTGCTTCCCCAGGAGATGGAAAGAGGCAGCGGTTGTGGTGCTTAGGAAACCCAACAAGGAGAACTACACGCACCCCAAAGCATTTCGGCCAATTGGACTCTTGCCCCTTATGGGCAAGGTCATAGAAAAAATGATGGTGAGGCGGGTCCAATGGCACACTGCACCAATGATCAGCCGGCACCAGTATGGCTTTATGCCACAACGCGGAACCGAAGACGCCCTCTATGCCATGATCCAGCACATACGGGCCGAAGTCGAAAGACGGAAGCTCGTTGTGCTGGTATCGCTGGACATAGAGGGCGCCTTCGATAACGCCTGGTGGCCGGCTGTGAGGTGTAGACTAGCCGAAACCCGGTGCCCCGCAAACCTGAGGCGACTGTTCGATCACTATTTGAGTGAAAGAACAGTTCGCGTCAGGTATGCGGGAGCCGAGGTGACCCGCCGACAAACCAAAGGGTGCGTGCAGGGCTCCGTTGGGGGTCCTACGCTCTGGAACCTGCTGCTGAATCCGCTCCTGGTGGAATTAGAAGAGATGGGCATCCGCTGCCAGGCATTTGCTGACGATGTGGTCCTGATGTTCTCTGGAGAGAGGGCCACGGACATAGAGGAGAGAGCCAATGGGGCTCTCGAGCATGTTCGGAAATGGGGAGTCCGAAACAGACTCAAATTCGCGCCACACAAGACCTTGGCCATGGTTTTAACCAGAAAACTGAAGTACGACTCCCCACGTCTGAGCATGGGCGGGAGACCCATTGAGCTCTCACGACAGATAAAAATCCTCGGGTTGATAGTTGACGATAAGCTCACATTTAAAGCGCACGTCGAGGCGGTCTGCCGTAAGGCACAGAGCCTCTATCGTCAACTATCAACCGCTGCAAAAGTCACGTGGGGCCTCAATCCGGAGGTCATCAGGACCATATACGTTGCGGTAGCGGAGCCCATCATCTTGTACGCGGCTAGCGTGTGGGTTCCGGCGTCCGGGAGGAAGGGCATTATAAGGTTGCTAAACCAAGTGCAGCGCGGGTTTGCGCAGAAAATAGCCCGAAGCTACAGAACCGCCTCTCTGCACTCGGTTCTAATGCTTGCTGGGTTGCTTCCTCTGGACCTTCGGGTCCAAGAAGCGGCCCTTCTTTACTCAGTAAAAAAGGGTCATACCCAGCAGGTATTGGGTGACCGCGAGCTAGAGGGGTCGGTTCCATTTGTAGATTCTGCGCATCCCGCCCACCGGGAGGGGCTGCAGTTCGACTGCCTGACGGACGGCGACGAAGCTGCCCAGCGAGCTGCCGTCGATGTAAATATTTACACCGACGGTAGCAAAATTGACGGCAGGGTCGGCGCTGCGCTATCCATATGGGATAGCGCAGCGGAGACTTCCTGCCGGAAATTAAAGCTGGGCAACTTTTGCACCGTATATCAGGCGGAACTGTTGGCCCTGCATGAGGCCGTGAAGCATGTGGTGAAGACGAAAGCAAGGAGCTTTGGTATTTATTCCGACTCCAGATCCGCTCTAGAAACCGTACGATCAGGTATGTCCCTCCATCCCTTAGCAGAGAGTATAAGGAAGAATATGAAAGAAGCTAGAGAGCAAGGGAAGCATGTTAGAGTATATTGGGTGAAAGCACATGCAGGGATGGCAGGGAACGAAAGAGCGGACGAACTTGCCAAGATGGCAGCAGTCGGGATAAAGACCAGGGCACACTATGAAAGGGCTCCGGTTTCATTTGTCAAGCGACAGATTCGTCTGGGCACGCTTGACACGTGGAACCGGAGATATATGGAAGGAGACACGGCCTCGACAACCAAGCTCTTCTTCCCCGACGTAACGAGCGCCCACCCCTCACTCAGGAAGATTGACCTTGATCCCGTGCTGGTTCAAATTTTGACGGGGCACGGGGGGTTCTCAGAGTACTTGCACAGGTTCAAGTGCAAGGAGAGCCCCTCGTGCCTCTGTGATCCAGCACGGGAAGAGACCGTGCTGCACATTCTGGTTGAATGCCCAATATACGAGGCCAAGCGATCAGAGTTAGAAACTATAGTTGGAAACAAAATCAGCAAGGAAAACTTAAGCTTACTAATAAAAGAAAAGGAGAGTAGAGAGTATTTCATAGCATACTGTAAGTCCTTAGCCCTAAAAGTCATAGAAAGAAATAAATTGTGATATTAGATATTAGGGTATTTATTGTATTTTAATTATTAGATTGTATTTTTAACTTTTTTAAAAATTTATTGTATGAATTCGTAATTTTATTTTATCATTTTAACTTGTATTTTAGACCGTATTTTTAAGTAAATTTTAAATCAAAATTGTATATAAATTGTATTTAAATAGTCATTTTAATTAGTGTACATTAATAAGTTTTTTAAATTGTATTTTAACTGTATAAATATTAGCTCTCAATTTGTAAATACCCTGAAATAAAACAAAAACTGAAAAAATTATTTACCCCGTAAAAAAGGTCCCTGACCTACCCATGTTAGGGGACGAGAGGGCGGCAAAAAGCCGCCCAAAAAAAAAAAAAAAAAAAAAAAAAAAAAAACCTAACCTAACCTAACCTAACCTAACCTAACCTAACCTAACCTAACCTAACCTAACCTAACCTAACCTAACCTAACCTAACCTAACCTAACCTAACCTAACCTAACCTAACCTAACCTAACCTAACCTAACCTAACCTAACCTAACCTAACCTAACCTAACCTAACCTAACCTAACCTAACCTAACCTAACCTAACCTAACCTAACCTAACCTAACCTAACCTAACCTAACCTAACCTAACCTAACCTAACCTAACCTAACCTAACCTAACCTAACCTAACCTAACCTAACCTAACCTAACCTAACCTAACCTAACCTAACCTAACCTAACCTAACCTAACCTAACCTAACCTAACCTAACCTAACCTAACCTAACCTAACCTAACCTAACCTAACCTAACCTAACCTAACCTAACCTAACCTAACCTAACCTAACCTAACCTAACCTAACCTAACCTAACCTAACCTAACCTAACCTAACCTAACCTAACCTAACCTAACCTAACCTAACCTAACCTAACCTAACCTAACCTAACCTAACCTAACCTAACCTAACCTAACTTACCTAACCTAACCTAACCTAACCTAACCTAACCTAACCTAACTTACCTAACCTAACCTAACCTAACCTAACCTAACCTAACCTAACCTAACCTAACCTAACCTAACCTAACCTAACCTAACCTAACCTAACCTAACCTAACCTAACCTAACCTAACCTAACCTAACCTAACCTAACCTAACCTAACCTAACCTAACCTAACCTAACCTAACCTAACCTAACCTAACCTAACCTAACCTAACCTAACCTAACCTAACCTAACCTAACCTAACCTAACCTAACCTAACCTAACCTAACCTAACCTAACCTAACCTAACCTAACCTAACCTAACCTAACCTAACCTAACCTAACCGAGGCTGTGCACGGAGGCAGAGGAAGTGTGCAGCCACTGCGGGGGCCCGCACCTCAGGACGGGATGCACCAGCTGGCTAGCCGGAGAGTCACCCTCCTGTCGCAATTGCCAGAAGGCAAAATCCGACAGGAGGGACCACGGAGCATTCAGTGTCGACTGCCCGGTGAGGAGGAGGTGGGAGGCGCTCGCGAGGTCCAGTGTAGCATATTGCTAAGGGCGTCCCGGGCGCCTCCAGCTCTCCCCAAGCCGGGAACCGCCTGTACCACGTTGTGCAGGCGAACCTACAAAGATCCGAGCTGTGCACGGCGGAGCTCATCAACGAGGCGGGAAAGAGGAAACTCTCGCTCGCCTTGGTCCAGGAGCCATACGTAGGCCGTCAGGGGGAGATGCGGCAGCGTCCAGGTGCAAGGATAGTACAGTGTGCCGCCAATCGCCCCGTTCAATCGGTGGTAAAGGCGGCCATTGTACTGTTCGACGACACCATGAATGTCACCCACTGTCCCGACCTCACCACTTGCAACATTGCAGTTGCAAAGGTGAGGACCGCGGCGTGGGAGATAGGCGTGGTGTCGGTGTACCTGGAGCCAGATAAGCCCGTCGAACCCTACCTGGACCAGATCAGCTCTGTCGTGGACAGGTTGGGAACTGCCAACGTGGTGCTAGGCGGAGACCTGAATGCTTGGTGTACGGACTGGGGCAGCCGAGAAACGGATGCGAGGGGACGGGAAGTGGCAGAGAAGCTCGACGAGCTGGGTCTCCACCTACTGAACCAGGGGTCTGAGCCCACCTTTGATACCATCCGCGGCGGAAAAAGGTACAGTAGCTGCGTCGACATAACAGTCTGCACGACCCCTCTCCTGGGGAGGGTTGCGGACTGGCGCCTCGCAG
>JANLBV010000076.1:0-55000 GCA_029849275.1 Papilio elwesi
AACTACTCGACCAATCGCTCGACCAACTACACGACCAACTACTCGGCCAACTACTCGACCAACTACTCGACCAACTACTCAACCAACTACTCGACCAACTACTCGACCAATCACACGACCAACTACTCGACCAACTACTCGACCAACTACTCGACCAACTACTCGACCAACTACTCGACCAAGTACTTGACGAACTACTCGACCAACTACTCGACCAATCACTCGACCAACTACTCGACCAACTTCTCGACCAACTACTCGACCAACTACTCGTCCAACTACTCGACCAACTACTCGACCAGCTACTCGACCAACTACTCGACCAACTACTCGACCAATCGCTCGACCAATCACTCGACCAACTACTGGAGCAATCAATCGACCAACTACTCGACCAACTACTCGACCAACTACTCGACCAACTACTCGACCGACCACTCGACCGACCACTCGACCAATCACTCGACCAACTCCTCGACCAACTACTCGACCAACTACTCGACTAATTACTCAACCAACTACTCGACCAATCACTCGACCAACTACTCGACCAACTACTCGACCAACTACTTGACCAACTACTCGACCAATCACTCGACCAACTACTCGACCAACTACTCAACCAACTACTCTACCAACTACTCGACCAACCACTAGACCAACCAGTCAACCAACAATTCGTCTTACCAGTCGTCCAACCAGTCGATCAACTACTCGACTACCTACTCGACCACCTACTCGACCGACTACTCGACCAACTACTCGACCAACTACTCGACCCACTACTCGACCAACTACTCAACCAACTACTCGACCAATCACTCGAACAACTACTCGACCAACTAATCGACCAACTACTCGACCAATCACTCGACCAACTACTCGACCAATCACTCGACCAACTACTCGACCAACGACTCGACCAACTACTCGTCCAACTACTCGACCGACTACTCGACCAACTACTCGACCAACTACTCGACCAATCACTCGACCAACTACTCGACCAACTACTCGACCAACTACTCGACCATCTACTCGACCTACTACTCGACCAACTACTCGACCAACTACTCGACCAACTACTCGACCAACTACTCGACCAACAACTCGACCAACTACTCGACCGACCACTCGACCGACTACTCCACTAATCACTCGACCAACTACTCGACCATCTACTCAATCAACTACTCGACCAACTACTCGACCAATCACTCGACCAACTACTCGACCAACTACTCGACCAACTTTCGACCAACTACTCGACCAACTACTCGACCAACTACTCGACCAACTACTTGACCAACTACTCGACCAATCACTCGACTACCTTCTCGACCAATCGCTCGACCAACTACTCGACCAACTACTCGACCAACTACTCGACCAACTACTCGACCAACTACTCGACCAACAACTCGACCAACTACTCAACCAACTACTCGACCGTCCACTCGACCGACAACTTGACCAATCACTCGACCAACTACTCGACCAACTACTCGACCAATCACTCGACCAACTACTCGACCAACTACTCGACCAACTTTCGACCAACTACTCGACCAACTGCTCGACCAACTACTCGACCAACTACTTGACCAACTACTCGACCAATCACTCGACTACCTTCTCGACCAATCGCTCGACCAACTACTCGACCAACTACTCGACCAACTACTCGACCAACTACTCGACCAACTACTCGACCAACAACTCGACCAACTACTCAACCAACTACTCGACCAACTACTCGACCAATCACTCGACCAACTACTCGACCAATCGCTCGACCAACAACTCGACCAACTACTCGACCAACTACTCGACCAACTACTCGACCAACAACTCGACCAACTACTCGACCGTCCACTCGACCGACAACTTGACCAATCACTCGACCAACTACTCGACCAACTACTCGACCAAACACTAGACCAACTACTCAACCAACTACTCGACCAACTACTCGACCAACTACTCGACCAACTACTCGACCAATCACTCGACCAACTACTCGACCAATTACTCGAACAACTACTTGACCAACTACTCAACAAACTACTCGACCAATCACTCGACCATTTACACGACCAACTTCTCGACCAACTACTCGACCAAATACTCGTCCAACTACTCGACCAACTACTTGACCAACTACTCGACCAACTACTCGACCCACTACTCGACCAACTACTCAACCAACTACTCGACCAACTATTTGACCAACTACTCGACCAATCACTCGACCAACTACTCGACCAATCGCTCGACCAACAACTCGACCAACTACTCGACCAACTACTCGACCAACTACTCGACCAACAACTCGACCAACTACTCGACCGTCCACTCGACCGACAACTTGACCAATCACTCGACCAACTACTCGACCAACTACTCGACCAACAACTCGACCAACTACTCAACCAACTACTCGACCAACTACTCGACCAACTACTCGACCAACTACTCGACCAATCACTCGACCAACTACTCGACCAATTACTCGAACAACTACTTGACCAACTACTCAACAAACTACTCGACCAATCACTCGACCATTTACACGACCAACTTCTCGACCAACTACTCGACCAACTACTCGTCCAACTACTCGACCAACTACTCGACCAGCTACTCGACCAACTACTCGACCAACTACTTGACCAACTACTCGACCAAACGCTCGACCAACTACACGACCAACTACTCGACCAACTACTCGACCAACTACTCGACCAACAACTCGAACAACTACTCGACCAACTACTCGACCAACTACTCGACCAACTACGCGACCAACTACTCGACCAACAACTCGACCAACTACTCGACCAACTACTCAACCAACTGCTCGACCAACTACTCGACCAACTACTCGACCAATCACTCTACCAACTACTCGACCAACTACTCGACCGACCACTCGACCGACTACTCCACCAATCACTCGACCAACTACTCGACCAACTACTCGACCAACTACTCGACTAATTACTCAACCAACTACTCGACCAATCACTCGACCAACTACTCGACCAACTACTCGGCCAACTACTCGACCAAATACTCGTCCAACTACTCGACCAACTACTTGACCAACTACTCGACCAACTACTCGACCAATCACTCGACCAACTACTCGACCAACTTCTCGACCAACTACTCGACCAACTACTCGTCCAACTACTCGACCAACTACTCGACCAGCTACTCGACCAACTACTGGAGCAATCAATCGACCAACTACTCGACCAATCGCTCGACCAACTAGTCGACCAATCACTCGACCGACCAATCGACCAATCACTCGACTAACTCCTCGACCAACTACTCGACCAACTACTCGACTAATTACTGAACCAACTACTCGACCAATCACTCGCCCAACTACTCGACCAACCACTAGACCAACCAGTCAACCAACAATTCGTCTTACCAGTCGTCCAACCAGTCGATCAACTACTCGACTACCTACTCGACCACCTACTCGACCGACTTCTCGACCAACTACTCGACCAACTACTCGACCCACTACTCGACCAACTACTCAACCAACTACTCGACCAACTACTCGACCAGCTACTCGACCAACTACTCGACCAACTACTCGACCAATCGCTCGACCAATCACTCGACCAACTACTCGACCAACTACTGGAGCAATCAATCGACCAACTACTCGACCAATCGCTCGACCAACTACTCGACCAATCACTCGACCAACTACTCGACCAACTACTCGACCATCTACTCGACCAACTACTCGACCAACTACTTGACCAACTACTCGACCAATCACTCGACCAACTACTCGACCCACTACTCGACCAACTACTCGACCAACTACTCGACCGACCACTCGACCGAACACTCGACCAATCACTCGACCAACTCCTCAACCAACTACTCGACCAACTACTCGACTAATTACTCAACCAACTACTCGACCAAACACTCGACCAACTACTCGACCAACTACTCGACCAACTAATTGACCAATCACTCGACCAACTACTCGACCAACTACTCGACCAACTACTTGACCAACTACTCGACCAACTACTCGACCAACTACTCGACCAACTACTCAACCAACTACTCTACCAACTACTCGACCAACCACTAGACCAACCAGTCAACCAACAATTCGTCTTACCAGTCGTCCAACCAGTCGATCAACTACTCGACCAATCACTCGACCAACTACTCGACCAATTGCTCGACCAACTACTCGACCAACTACTCGACCAACTACTCGACCAACTACTCGACCAACAACTCGACCAACTACTCGATCAGCTACTCGACCAACTACTCGACCAATCACTCGCCCAACTACTCGACCAACTACTGGAGCAATCAATCGACCAACTACTCGACCAACTACTCGACCAATCGCTCGACCAACTACTCAACCAATCACTCGACCAACTACTCGACCAACTACTCGACCAACTACTAGACCAACTACTCGACCAACTACTTGACCAACTACTCGACCAATCACTCGACCAACTACTCGACCCACTACTCGACCAACTACTCAACCAACTACTCGACCAACTATTTGACCAACTACTCGACCAATCACTCGACCAACTACTCGACCAATCGCTCGACCAACAACTCGACCAACTACTCGACCAACTACTCGACCAACTATTCGACCAACAACTCGACCAACTACTCGACCGTCCACTCGACCGACAACTTGACCAATCACTCGACCAACTACTCGACCAACTACTCGACCAACAACTCGACCAACTACTCAACCAACTACTCGACCAACTACTCGACCAACTACTCGACCAACTACTCGACCAATCACTCGACCAACTACTCGACCAATTACTCGAACAACTACTTGACCAACTACTCAACAAACTACTCGACCAATCACTCGACCATTTACACGACCAACTACTCGACCAATCACTCGACCATTTACACGACCAACTTCTCGACCAACTACTCGACCAACTACTCGTCCAACTAATGGAACAACTACTCGACCAGCTACTCGACCAACTACTCGACCAACTACTTGACCAACTACTCGACCAAACGCTCGACCAACTACACGACCAACTACTCGACCAACTACTCGACCAACTACTCGACCAACAACTCGAACAACTACTCGACCAACTACTCGACCAACTACTCGACCAACTACGCGACCAACTACTCGACCAACAACTCGACCAACTACTCGACCAACTACTCGACCAACTGCTCGACCAACTACTCGACCAACTACTCGACCAATCACTCTACCAACTACTCGACCAACTACTCGACCGACCACTCGACCGACTACTCCACCAATCACTCGACCAACTACTCGACCAACTACTCGACCAACTACTCGACTAATTACTCAACCAACTACTCGACCAATCACTCGACCAACTACTCGACCAACTACTCGGCCAACTACTCGACCAAATACTCGTCCAACTACTCGACCAACTACTTGACCAACTACTCGACCAACTACTCGACCAATCACTAGACCAACTACTCGACCAACTTCTCGACCAACTACTCGACCAACTACTCGTCCAACTACTCGACAAACTACTCGACCAGCTACTCGACCAACTTCTGGAGCAATCAATCGACCAACTACTCGACCAACTACTCGACCAATCGCTCCACCAACTACTCGACCAATCACTCGACCGACCAATCGACCAATCACTCGACTAACTCCTCGACCAACTACTCGACCAACTACTCGACTAATTACTCAACCAACTACTCGACCAATCACTCGACCAACTACTCGACCAACTACTCGACCAACTACTTGACCAACTACTCGACCAACTACTCGACCAACTACTCGACCAACTACTCAACCAACTACTCTACCAACTACTCGACCAACCACTAGACCAACCAGTCAACCAACAATTCGTCTTACCAGTCGTCCAACAAGTCGATCAACTACTCGACTACCTACTGGACCACCTACTCGACCGACTACTCGACCAACTACTCGACCAACTACTCGACCCACTACTCGACCAACTACTCAACCAACTACTCGACCAACTACTCGTCCAACTACTCGACCAACTACTCGACCAGCTACTCGACCAACTACTGGAGCAATCAATCGACCAACTACTCGACCAATCGCTCGACCAACTAGTCGACCAATCACTCGACCGACCAATCGACCAATCACTCGACTAACTCCTCGACCAACTACTCGACCAACTACTCGACTAATTACTGAACCAACTACTCGACCAATCACTCGCCCAACTACTCGACCAACCACTAGACCAACCAGTCAACCAACAATTCGTCTTACCAGTCGTCCAACCAGTCGATCAACTACTCGACTACCTACTCGACCACCTACTCGACCGACTTCTCGACCAACTACTCGACCAACTACTCGACCCACTACTCGACCAACTACTCAACCAACTACTCGACCAACTACTCGACCAGCTACTCGACCAACTACTCGACCAACTACTCGACCAATCGCTCGACCAATCACTCGACCAACTACTCGACCAACTACTGGAGCAATCAATCGACCAACTACTCGACCAATCGCTCGACCAACTACTCGACCAATCACTCGACCAACTACTCGACCAACTACTCGACCATCTACTCGACCAACTACTCGACCAACTACTTGACCAACTACTCGACCAATCACTCGACCAACTACTCGACCCACTACTCGACCAACTACTCGACCAACTACTCGACCGACCACTCGACCGAACACTCGACCAATCACTCGACCAACTCCTCAACCAACTACTCGACCAACTACTCGACTAATTACTCAACCAACTACTCGACCAAACACTCGACCAACTACTCGACCAACTACTCGACCAACTAATTGACCAATCACTCGACCAACTACTCGACCAACTACTCGACCAACTACTTGACCAACTACTCGACCAACTACTCGACCAACTACTCGACCAACTACTCAACCAACTACTCTACCAACTACTCGACCAACCACTAGACCAACCAGTCAACCAACAATTCGTCTTACCAGTCGTCCAACCAGTCGATCAACTACTCGACCAATCACTCGACCAACTACTCGACCAATTGCTCGACCAACTACTCGACCAACTACTCGACCAACTACTCGACCAACTACTCGACCAACAACTCGACCAACTACTCGACCAGCTACTCGACCAACTACTCGACCAATCACTCGCCCAACTACTCGACCAACTACTGGAGCAATCAATCGACCAACTACTCGACCAACTACTCGACCAATCGCTCGACCAACTACTCAACCAATCACTCGACCAACTACTCGACCAACTACTCGACCAACTACTAGACCAACTACTCGACCAACTACTTGACCAACTACTCGACCAATCACTCGACCAACTACTCGACCCACTACTCGACCAACTACTCAACCAACTACTCGACCAACTACTCGACCAACAACTCGACCAACTACTCAACCAACTACTCGACCAACTACTCGACCAACTACTCGACCAACTACTCGACCAATCACTCGACCAACTACTCGACCAATTACTCGAACAACTACTTGACCAACTACTCAACAAACTACTCGACCAATCACTCGACCATTTACACGACCAACTACTCGACCAATCACTCGACCATTTACACGACCAACTTCTCGACCAACTACTCGACCAACTACTCGTCCAACTAATGGAACAACTACTCGACCAGCTACTCGACCAACTACTCGACCAACTACTTGACCAACTACTCGACCAAACGCTCGACCAACTACACGACCAACTACTCGACCAACTACTCGACCAACTACTCGACCAACAACTCGAACAACTACTCGACCAACTACTCGACCAACTACTCGACCAACTACGCGACCAACTACTCGACCAACAACTCGACCAACTACTCGACCAACTACTCGACCAACTGCTCGACCAACTACTCGACCAACTACTCGACCAATCACTCTACCAACTACTCGACCAACTACTCGACCGACCACTCGACCGACTACTCCACCAATCACTCGACCAACTACTCGACCAACTACTCGACCAACTACTCGACTAATTACTCAACCAACTACTCGACCAATCACTCGACCAACTACTCGACCAACTACTCGGCCAACTACTCGACCAAATACTCGTCCAACTACTCGACCAACTACTTGACCAACTACTCGACCAACTACTCGACCAATCACTAGACCAACTACTCGACCAACTTCTCGACCAACTACTCGACCAACTACTCGTCCAACTACTCGACAAACTACTCGACCAGCTACTCGACCAACTTCTGGAGCAATCAATCGACCAACTACTCGACCAACTACTCGACCAATCGCTCGACCAACTACTCGACCAATCACTCGACCGACCAATCGACCAATCACTCGACTAACTCCTCGACCAACTACTCGACCAACTACTCGACTAATTACTCAACCAACTACTCGACCAATCACTCGACCAACTACTCGACCAACTACTCGACCAACTACTTGACCAACTACTCGACCAACTACTCGACCAACTACTCGACCAACTACTCAACCAACTACTCTACCAACTACTCGACCAACCACTAGACCAACCAGTCAACCAACAATTCGTCTTACCAGTCGTCCAACAAGTCGATCAACTACTCGACTACCTACTGGACCACCTACTCGACCGACTACTCGACCAACTACTCGACCAACTACTCGACCCACTACTCGACCAACTACTCAACCAACTACTCGACCAACTACTCGACCAATCACTCGACCAACTACTCGACCAACTACTCGACCAACTATTCGACCAACAACTCGACCAACTACTCGACCGTCCACTCGACCGACAACTTGACCAATCACTCGACCAACTACTCGACCAACTACTCGACCAACAACTCGACCAACTACTCAACCAACTACTCGACCAACTACTCGACCAACTACTCGACCAACTACTCGACCAATCACTCGACCAACTACTCGACCAATTACTCGAACAACTACTTGACCAACTACTCAACAAACTACTCGACCAATCACTCGACCATTTACACGACCAACTACTCGACCAATCACTCGACCATTTACACGACCAACTTCTCGACCAACTACTCGACCAACTACTCGTCCAACTAATCGAACAACTACTCGACCAGCTACTCGACCAACTACTCGACCAACTACTTGACCAACTACTCGACCAAACGCTCGACCAACTACACGACCAACTACTCGACCAACTACTCGACCAACTACTCGACCAACAACTCGAACAACTACTCGACCAACTACTCGACCAACTACTCGACCAACTACGCGACCAACTACTCGACCAACAACTCGACCAACTACTCGACCAACTACTCGACCAACTGCTCGACCAACTACTCGACCAACTACTCGACCAATCACTCTACCAACTACTCGACCAACTACTCGACCGACCACTCGACCGACTACTCCACCAATCACTCGACCAACTACTCGACCAACTACTCGACCAACTACTCGACTAATTACTCAACCAACTACTCGACCAATCACTCGACCAACTACTCGACCAACTACTCGGCCAACTACTCGACCAAATACTCGTCCAACTACTCGACCAACTACTTGACCAACTACTCGACCAACTACTCGACCAATCACTAGACCAACTACTCGACCAACTTCTCGACCAACTACTCGACCAACTACTCGTCCAACTACTCGACAAACTACTCGACCAGCTACTCGACCAACTTCTGGAGCAATCAATCGACCAACTACTCGACCAACTACTCGACCAATCGCTCGACCAACTACTCGACCAATCACTCGACCGACCAATCGACCAATCACTCGACTAACTCCTCGACCAACTACTCGACCAACTACTCGACTAATTACTCAACCAACTACTCGACCAATCACTCGACCAACTACTCGACCAACTACTCGACCAACTACTTGACCAACTACTCGACCAACTACTCGACCAACTACTCGACCAACTACTCAACCAACTACTCTACCAACTACTCGACCAACCACTAGACCAACCAGTCAACCAACAATTCGTCTTACCAGTCGTCCAACAAGTCGATCAACTACTCGACTACCTACTGGACCACCTACTCGACCGACTACTCGACCAACTACTCGACCAACTACTCGACCCACTACTCGACCAACTACTCAACCAACTACTCGACCAACTACTCGACCAGCTACTCGACCAACTACTCGACCAATCGCTCGACCAATCACTCGACCAACTACTCGACCAACTACTGGAGCAATCAATCGACCAACTACTCGACCAATCGCTCGACCAACTACTCGACCAATCACTCGACCAACTACTCGACCAACTACTCGACCAACTACTCGACCAACTACTCGACCAACTTCTTGACCAACTACTCGACCAAACACTCGACCAACTACTCGACCAACTACTCGACCAACTAATTGACCAATCACTCGACCAACTACTCGACCAACTACTCGACCAACTAGTTGACCAACTACTCGACCAACTACTCGACCAACTACTCGACCAACTACTCAACCAACTACTCTACCAACTACTCGACCAACCACTCGACCAACCAGTCAACCAACAATTCGTCTTACCAGTCGTCCAACCAGTCGATCAACTACTCGACCAATCACTCGACCAACTACTCGACCAATCGCTCGACCAACTACTCGACCAACTACTCGACCAACTACTCGACCAACTACTCGACCAACAACTCGACCAACTACTCGACCAGCTACTCGACCAACTACTCGACCAATCACTCGCCCAACTACTCGACCAACTACTGGAGCATTCAATCGACCAACTACTCGACCAACTACTCGACCAATCGCTCGACCAACTACTCGACCAATCACTCGACCAACTACTCGACCAACTAATCAACCAACTAATCGACCAACTACTCGACCAACTACTTGACCAACTACTCGACCAATCACTCGACCAACTACTCGACCCACTACTCGACCAACTACTCAACCAACTACTCGACCAACTATTTGACCAACTACTCGACCAATCACTCGACCAACTACTCGACCAATCGCTCGACCAACTACTCGACCAACTACTCGACCAACTACTCGACCAACTACTCGACCAACAACTCGACCAACTACTCGACCGTCCACTCGACCGAAAACTTGACCAATCACTCGACCAACTACTCAACCAACTACTCGACCAACCACTCGACCAACCAGTCAACCAACAATTCGTCTTACCAGTCGTACAACCAGTCGATCAACTACTCGACTACCTACTCGACCAACTACTCGACCGACTACTCGACCAACTACTCGACCAACTACTCGACCCACTACTCGACCAACTACTTAACCAACTACTTGACCAACTACTTGACCAACTACTCGACCAATCACTCGACCAACTACTCGACCAATCGCTCGACCAACTACACGACCAACTACTCGGCCAACTACTCGACCAACTACTCGACCAACTACTCAACCAACTACTCGACCAACTACTCGACCAATCACACGACCAACTACTCGACCAACTACTCGACCAACTACTCGACCAACTACTCGACCAACTACTCGACCAAGTACTTGACGAACTACTCGACCAACTACTCGACCAATCACTCGACCAACTACTCGACCAACTTCTCGACCAACTACTCGACCAACTACTCGTCCAACTACTCGACCAACTACTCGACCAGCTACTCGACCAACTACTCGACCAACTACTCGACCAATCACTCGACCAATCACTCGACCAACTACTGGAGCAATCAATCGACCAACTACTCGACCAACTACTCGACCAACTACTCGACCAACTACTCGACCGACCACTCGACCGACCACTCGACCAATCACTCGACCAACTCCTCGACCAACTACTCGACCAACTACTCGACTAATTACTCAACCAACTACTCGACCAATCACTCGACCAACTACTCGACCAACTACTCGACCAACTACTTGACCAACTACTCGACCAATCACTCGACCAACTACTCGACCAACTACTCAACCAACTACTCTACCAACTACTCGACCAACCACTAGACCAACCAGTCAACCAACAATTCGTCTTACCAGTCGTCCAACCAGTCGATCAACTACTCGACTACCTACTCGACCACCTACTCGACCGACTACTCGACCAACTACTCGACCAACTACTCGACCCACTACTCGACCAACTACTCAACCAACTACTCGACCAATCACTCGAACAACTACTCGACCAACTAATCGACCAACTACTCGACCAATCACTCGACCAACTACTCGACCAATCACTCGACCAACTACTCGACCAACGACTCGACCAACTACTCGTCCAACTACTCGACCGACTACTCGACCAACTACTCGACCAACTACTCGACCAATCACTCGACCAACTACTCGACCAACTACTCGACCAACTACTCGACCATCTACTCGACCTACTACTCGACCAACTACTCGACCAACTACTCGACCAACTACTCGACCAACTACTCGACCAACAACTCGACCAACTACTCGACCGACCACTCGACCGACTACTCCACCAATCACTCGACCAACTACTCGACCATCTACTCAATCAACTACTCGACCAACTACTCGACCAATCACTCGACCAACTACTCGACCAACTACTCGACCAACTTTCGACCAACTACTCGACCAACTACTCGACCAACTACTCGACCAACTACTTGACCAACTACTCGACCAATCACTCGACTACCTTCTCGACCAATCGCTCGACCAACTACTCGACCAACTACTCGACCAACTACTCGACCAACTACTCGACCAACTACTCGACCAACAACTCGACCAACTACTCAACCAACTACTCGACCAACTACTCGACCAACTACTCGACCAACTACTCGACCAATCACTCGACCAACTACTCGACCAATTACTCGAACAACTACTTGACCAACTACTCAACAAACTACTCGACCAATCACTCGACCATTTACACGACCAACTTCTCGACCACATACTCGACCAACTACTCGTCCAACTACTCGACTAACTACTCGACCAGCTACTCGACCAACTACTCGACCAACTACTTGACCAACTACTCGAACAACTACTCGACCAACTACTCGACCAACTGCTCGACCAACTACTCGACCAACTACTCGACCAACTACTCGACCAACAACTCGACCAACTACTCGACCAGCTACTCGACCAACTACTCGACCAATCACTCGCCCAACTACTCGACCAACTACTGGAGCAATCAATCGACCAACTACTCGACCAACTACTCGACCAATCGCTCGACCAACTACTCAACCAATCACTCGACCAACTACTCGACCAACTACTCGACCAACTACTAGACCAACTACTCGACCAACTACTTGACCAACTACTCGACCAATCACTCGACCAACTACTCGACCCACTAATCGACCAACTACTCAACCAACTACTCGACCAACTATTTGACCAACTACTCGACCAATCACTCGACCAACTACTCGACCAAGCGCTCGACCAACAACTCGACCAACTACTCGACCGTCCACTCGACCGACAACTTGACCAATCACTCGACCAACTACTCGACCAACTACTCGACCAACAACTCGACCAACTACTCAACCAACTACTCGACCAACTACTCGACCAACTACTCGACCAACTACTCGACCAATCACTCGACCAACTACTCGACCAATTACTCGAACAACTACTTGACCAACTACTCAACAAACTACTCGACCAATCACTCGACCATTTACACGACCAACTTCTCGACCAACTACTCGACCAACTACTCGTCCAACTACTCGACCAACTACTCGACCAGCTACTCGACCAACTACTCGACCAACTACTTGACCAACTACTCGACCAAACGCTCGACCAACTACACGACCAACTACTCGACCAACTACTCGACCAACTACTCGACCAACAACTCGAACAACTACTCGACCAACTACTCGACCAACTACTCGACCAACTACGCGACCAACTACTCGACCAACAACTCGACCAACTACTCGACCAACTACTCGACCAACTGCTCGACCAACTACTCGACCAACTACTCGACCAATCACTCTACCAACTACTCGACCAACTACTCGACCGACCACTCGACCGACTACTCCACCAATCACTCGACCAACTACTCGACCAACTACTCGACCAATTACTCGACTAATTACTCAACCAACTACTCGACCAATCACTCGACCAACTACTCGACCAACTACTCGGCCAACTACTCGACCAAATACTCGTCCAACTACTCGACCAACTACTTGACCAACTACTCGACCAACTACTCGACCAATCACTCGACCAACTACTCGACCAACTTCTCGACCAACTACTCGACCAACTACTCGTCCAACTACTCGACCAACTACTCGACCAGCTACTCGACCAACTACTGGAGCAATCAATCGACCAACTACTCGACCAATCGCTCGACCAACTAGTCGACCAATCACTCGACCGACCAATCGACCAATCACTCGACTAACTCCTCGACCAACTACTCGACCAACTACTCGACTAATTACTGAACCAACTACTCGACCAATCACTCGCCCAACTACTCGACCAACTACTCGACCAACTACTTGACCAACTACTCGACCAACTACTCGACCAACTACTCGACCAACTACTCAACCAACTACTCTACCAACTACTCGACCAACCACTAGACCAACCAGTCAACCAACAATTCGTCTTACCAGTCGTCCAACCAGTCGATCAACTATTCGACTACCTACTCGACCACCTACTCGACCGACTACTCGACCAACTACTCGACCAACTACTCGACCCACTACTCGACCAACTACTCAACCAACTACTCGACCAACTACTCGACCAGCTACTCGACCAACTACTCGACCAATCGCTCGACCAATCACTCGACCAACTACTCGACCAACTACTGGAGCAATCAATCGACCAACTACTCGACCAATCGCTCGACCAACTACTCGACCAATCACTCGACCAACTACTCGACCAACTACTCGACCAACTACTCGACCAACTACTCGACCAACTACTTGACCAACTACTCGACCAATCACTCGACCAACTACTCGACCCACTACTCGACCAACTACTCGACCAACTACTCGACCGACCACTCGACCGAACACTCGACCAATCACTCGACCAACTCCTCGACCAACTACTCGACCAACTACTCGACTAATTACTCAACCAACTACTCGACCAAACACTCGACCAACTACTCGACCAACTACTCGACCAACTACTTGACCAATCACTCGACCAACTACTCGACCAACTACTCGACCAACTAGTTGACCAACTACTCGACCAACTACTCGACCAACTACTCGACCAACTACTCAACCAACTACTCTACCAACTACTCGACCAACCACTCGACCAACCAGTCAACCAACAATTCGTCTTACCAGTCGTCCAACCAGTCGATCAACTACTCGACCAATCACTCGACCAACTACTCGACCAATCGCTCGACCAACTACTCGACCAACTACTCCACCAACTACTCGACCAACTACTCGACCAATCACTCGACCAACTACTCGACCAACTACTCGACCAACTACTCGACCAACTACTCGACCAACTACTTGACCAACTACTCGACCAATCACTCGACCAACTACTCGACCCACTACTCGACCAACTACTCAACCAACTACTCGACCAACTATTTGACCAACTACTCGACCAATCACTCGACCAACTACTCGACCAATCGCTCGACCAACTACTCGACCAACTTCTCGACCAACTACTCGACCAACTACTCGTCCAACTACTCGACCAACTACTCGACCAGCTACTCGACCAACTACTCGACCAACTACTCGACCAATCGCTCGACCAATCACTCGACCAACTACTGGAGCAAACAATCGACCAACTACTCGACCAACTACTCGACCAACTACTCGACCAACTACTCGACCGACCACTCGACCGACCACTCGACCAATCACTCGACCAACTCCTCGACCAACTACTCGACCAACTACTCGACTAATTACTCAACCAACTACTCGACCAATCACTCGACCAACTACTCGACCAACTACTCGACCAACTACTTGACCAACTACTCGACCAATCACTCGACCAACTACTCGACCAACTACTCAACCAACTACTCTACCAACTACTCGACCAACCACTAGACCAACCAGTCAACCAACAATTCGTCTTACCAGTCGTCCAACCAGTCGATCAACTACTCGACTACCTACTCGACCACCTACTCGACCGACTACTCGACCAACTACTCGACCAACTACTCGACCCACTACTCGACCAACTACTCAACCAACTACTCGACCAATCACTCGAACAACTACTCGACCAACTAATCGACCAACTACTCGACCAATCACTCGACCAACTACTCGACCAATCACTCGACCAACTACTCGACCAACGACTCGACCAACTACTCGTCCAACTACTCGACCGACTACTCGACCAACTACTCGACCAACTACTCGACCAATCACTCGACCAACTACTCGACCAACTACTCGACCAACTACTCGACCATCTACTCGACCTACTACTCGACCAACTACTCGACCAACTACTCGACCAACTACTCGACCAACTACTCGACCAACAACTCGACCAACTACTCGACCGACCACTCGACCGACTACTCCACCAATCACTCGACCAACTACTCGACCATCTACTCAATCAACTACTCGACCAACTACTCGACCAATCACTCGACCAACTACTCGACCAACTACTCGACCAACTTTCGACCAACTACTCGACCAACTACTCGACCAACTACTCGACCAACTACTTGACCAACTACTCGACCAATCACTCGACTACCTTCTCGACCAATCGCTCGACCAACTACTCGACCAACTACTCGACCAACTACTCGACCAACTACTCGACCAACTACTCGACCAACAACTCGACCAACTACTCAACCAACTACTCGACCAACTACTCGACCAACTACTCGACCAACTACTCGACCAATCACTCGACCAACTACTCGACCAATTACTCGAACAACTACTTGACCAACTACTCAACAAACTACTCGACCAATCACTCGACCATTTACACGACCAACTTCTCGACCACATACTCGACCAACTACTCGTCCAACTACTCGACCAACTACTCGACCAGCTACTCGACCAACTACTCGACCAACTACTTGACCAACTACTCGACCAACTACTCGACCAACTACTCGACCAACTGCTCGACCAACTACTCGACCAACTACTCGACCAACTACTCGACCAACAACTCGACCAACTACTCGACCAGCTACTCGACCAACTACTCGACCAATCACTCGCCCAACTACTCGACCAACTACTGGAGCAATCAATCGACCAACTACTCGACCAACTACTCGACCAATCGCTCGACCAACTACTCAACCAATCACTCGACCAACTACTCGACCAACTACTCGACCAACTACTAGACCAACTACTCGACCAACTACTTGACCAACTACTCGACCAACCACTCGACCAACCAGTCAACCAACAATTCGTCTTACCAGTCGTCCAACCAGTCGATCAACTACTCGACCAATCACTCGACCAACTACTCGACCAATCGCTCGACCAACTACTCGACCAACTACTCCACCAACTATTCGACCAACTACTCGACCAACAACTCGACCAACTACTCGACCAGCTACTCGACCAACTACTCGACCAATCACTCGCCCAACTTCTCGACCAACTACTGGAGCAATCAATCGACCAACTACTCGACCAACTACTCGACCAATCGCTCGACCAACTACTCGACCAATCACTCGACCAACTACTCGACCAACTACTCGACCAACTACTCGACCAACTACTCGACCAACTACTTGACCAACTACTCGACCAATCACTCGACCAACTACTCGACCATCTACTCAATCAACTACTCGACCAACTACTCGACCAATCACTCGACCAACTACTCGACCAACTACTCGACCAACTTTCGACCAACTACTCGACCAACTACTCGACCAACTACTCGACCAACTACTTGACCAACTACTCGACCAATCACTCGACTACCTTCTCGACCAATCGCTCGACCAACTACTCGACCAACTACTCGACCAACTACTCGACCAACTACTCGACCAACTACTCGACCAACAACTCGACCAACTACTCAACCAACTACTCGACCAACTACTCGACCAACTACTCGACCAACTACTCGACCAATCACTCGACCAACTACTCGACCAATTACTCGAACAACTACTTGACCAACTACTCAACAAACTACTCGACCAATCACTCGACCATTTACACGACCAACTTCTCGACCACATACTCGACCAACTACTCGTCCAACTACTCGACCAACTACTCGACCAGCTACTCGACCAACTACTCGACCAACTACTTGACCAACTACTCGACCAACTACTCGACCAACTACTCGACCAACTGCTCGACCAACTACTCGACCAACTACTCGACCAACTACTCGACCAACAACTCGACCAACTACTCGACCAGCTACTCGACCAACTACTCGACCAATCACTCGCCCAACTACTCGACCAACTACTGGAGCAATCAATCGACCAACTACTCGACCAACTACTCGACCAATCGCTCGACCAACTACTCAACCAATCACTCGACCAACTACTCGACCAACTACTCGACCAACTACTAGACCAACTACTCGACCAACTACTTGACCAACTACTCGACCAACCACTCGACCAACCAGTCAACCAACAATTCGTCTTACCAGTCGTCCAACCAGTCGATCAACTACTCGACCAATCACTCGACCAACTACTCGACCAATCGCTCGACCAACTACTCGACCAACTACTCCACCAACTATTCGACCAACTACTCGACCAACAACTCGACCAACTACTCGACCAGCTACTCGACCAACTACTCGACCAATCACTCGCCCAACTACTCGACCAACTACTGGAGCAATCAATCGACCAACTACTCGACCAACTACTCGACCAATCGCTCGACCAACTACTCGACCAATCACTCGACCAACTACTCGACCAACTACTCGACCAACTACTCGACCAACTACTCGACCAACTACTTGACCAACTACTCGACCAATCACTCGACCAACTACTCGACCCACTACTCGACCAACTACTCAACCAACTACTCGACCAACTATTTGACCAACTACTCGACCAATCACTCGACCAACTACTCGACCAATCGCTCGACCAACTACTCGACTAACTTCTCGACCAACTACTCGACCAACTACTCGTCCAACTACTCGACCAACTACTCGACCAGCTACTCGACCAACTACTCGACCAACTACTCGACCAATCGCTCGACCAATCACTCGACCAACTACTGGAACAATCAATCGACCAACTACTCGACCAACTACTCGACCAACTACTCGACCAACTACTCGACCGACCACTCGACCGACCACTCGACCAATCACTCGACCAACTCCTCGACCAACTACTCGACCAACTACTCGACTAATTACTCAACCAACTACTCGACCAATCACTCGACCAACTACTCGACCAACTACTCGACCAACTACTTGACCAACTACTCGACCAATCACTCGACCAACTACTCGACCAACTACTCAACCAACTACTCTACCAACTACTCGACCAACCACTAGACCAACCAGTCAACCAACAATTCGTCTTACCAGTCGTCCAACCAGTCGATCTACTACTCGACTACCTACTCGACCACCTACTCGACCAACTACTCGACCAGCTACTCGACCAACTACTCGACCAACTACTCGACCAATCGCTCGACCAATCACTCGACCAACTACTGGAGCAATCAATCGACCAACTACTCGACCAACTACTCGACCAACTACTCGACCAGCTACTCGACCAACTACTCGACCAATCACTCGCCCAACTACTCGACCAACTACTGGAGCAATCAATCGACCAACTACTCGACCAACTACTCGACCAATCGCTCGACCAACTACTCAACCAATCACTCGACCAACTACTCGACCAACTACTCGACCAACTACTAGACCAACTACTCGACCAACTACTTGACCAACTACTCGACCAACCACTCGACCAACCAGTCAACCAACAATTCGTCTTACCAGTCGTCCAACCAGTCGATCAACTACTCGACCAATCACTCGACCAACTACTCGACCAATCGCTCGACCAACTACTCGACCAACTACTCCACCAACTACTCGACCAACTACTCGACCAACAACTCGACCAACTACTCGACCAGCTACTCGACCAACTACTCGACCAATCACTCGCCCAACTACTCGACCAACTACTGGAGCAATCAATCGACCAACTACTCGACCAACTACTCGACCAATCGCTCGACCAACTACTCGACCAACTACTCGACCAACTACTCGACCAACTACTCGACCAACTACTCGACCAACTACTCGACCAACTACTTGACCAACTACTCGACCAATCACTCGACCAACTACTCGACCCACTACTCGACCAACTACTCAACCAACTACTCGACCAACTATTTGACCAACTACTCGACCAATCACTCGACCAACTACTCGACCAATCGCTCGACCAACTACTCGACCAACTTCTCGACCAACTACTCGACCAACTACTCGACCAACTACTCGACCAGCTACTCGACCAACTACTCGACCAACTACTCGACCAATCGCTCGACCAATCACTCGACCAACTACTGGAGCAATCAATCGACCAACTACTCGACCAACTACTCGACCAACTACTCGACCAACTACTCGACCGACCACTCGACCGACCACTCGACCAATCACTCGACCAACTCCTCGACCAACTACTCGACCAACTACTCGACTAATTACTCAACCAACTACTCGACCAATCACTCGACCAACTACTCGACCAACTACTCGACCAACTACTTGACCAACTACTCGACCAATCACTCGACCAACTACTCGACCAACTACTCAACCAACTACTCTACCAACTACTCGACCAACCACTAGACCAACCAGTCAACCAACAATTCGTCTTACCAGTCGTCTAACCAGTCGATCAACTACTCGACTACCTACTCGACCACCTACTCGACCAACTACTCGACCAATCGCTCGACCAACTACTCAACCAATCACTCGACCAACTACTCGACCAACTACTCGACCAACTACTAGACCAACTACTCGACCAACTACTTGACCAACTACTCGACCAACCACTCGACCAACCAGTCAACCAACAATTCGTCTTACCAGTCGTCCAACCAGTCGATCAACTACTCGACCAATCACTCGACCAACTACTCGACCAATCGCTCGACCAACTACTCGACCAACTACTCCACCAACTACTCGACCAACTACTCGACCAACAACTCGACCAACTACTCGACCAGCTACTCGACCAACTACTCGACCAATCACTCGCCCAACTACTCGACCAACTACTGGAGCAATCAATCGACCAACTACTCGACCAACTACTCGACCAACTACTCGACCAACAACTCGACCAACTACTCAACCAACTACTCGACCAACTACTCGACCAACTACTCGACCAACTACTCGACCAATCACTCGACCAACTACTCGACCAATTACTCGAACAACTACTTGACCAACTACTCAACAAACTACTCGACCAATCACTTGACCATTTACACGACCAACTTCTCGACCACATACTCGACCAACTACTCGTCCAACTACTCGACCAACTACTCGACCAGCTACTCGACCAACTACTCGACCAACTACTTGACCAACTACTCGACCAACTACTCGACCAACTACTCGACCAACTGCTCGACCAACTACTCGACCAACTACTCGACCAACTACTCGACCAACAACTCGACCAACTACTCGACCAGCTACTCGACCAACTACTCGACCAATCACTCGCCCAACTACTCGACCAACTACTGGAGCAATCAATCGACCAACTACTCGACCAACTACTCGACCAATCGCTCGACCAACTACTCAACCAATCACTCGACCAACTACTCGACCAACTACTCGACCAACTACTAGACCAACTACTCGACCAACTACTTGACCAACTACTCGACCAACCACTCGACCAACCAGTCAACCAACAATTCGTCTTACCAGTCGTCCAACCAGTCGATCAACTACTCGACCAATCACTCGACCAACTACTCGACCAATCGCTCGACCAACTACTCGACCAACTACTCCACCAACTACTCGACCAACTACTCGACCAACAACTCGACCAACTACTCGACCAGCTACTCGACCAACTACTCGACCAATCACTCGCCCAACTACTCGACCAACTACTGGAGCAATCAATCGACCAACTACTCGACCAACTACTCGACCAATCGCTCGACCAACTACTCGACCAATCACTCGACCAACTACTCGACCAACTACTCGACCAACTACTCGACCAACTACTCGACCAACTACTTGACCAACTACTCGACCAATCACTCGACCAACTACTCGACCCACTACTCGACCAACTACTCAACCAACTACTCGACCAACTATTTGACCAACTACTCGACCAATCACTCGACCAACTACTCGACCAATCGCTCGACCAACTACTCGACTAACTTCTCGACCAACTACTCGACCAACTACTCGTCCAACTACTCGACCAACTACTCGACCAGCTACTCGACCAACTACTCGACCAACTACTCGACCAATCGCTCGACCAATCACTCGACCAACTACTGGAACAATCAATCGACCAACTACTCGACCAACTACTCGACCAACTACTCGACCAACTACTCGACCGACCACTCGACCGACCACTCGACCAATCACTCGACCAACTCCTCGACCAACTACTCGACCAACTACTCGACTAATTACTCAACCAACTACTCGACCAATCACTCGACCAACTACTCGACCAACTACTCGACCAACTACTTGACCAACTACTCGACCAATCACTCGACCAACTACTCGACCAACTACTCAACCAACTACTCTACCAACTACTCGACCAACCACTAGACCAACCAGTCAACCAACAATTCGTCTTACCAGTCGTCCAACCAGTCGATCAACTACTCGACTACCTACTCGACCACCTACTCGACCAACTACTCGACCAGCTACTCGACCAACTACTCGACCAACTACTCGACCAATCGCTCGACCAATCACTCGACCAACTACTGGAGCAATCAATCGACCAACTACTCGACCAACTACTCGACCAACTACTCGACCAGCTACTCGACCAACTACTCGACCAATCACTCGCCCAACTACTCGACCAACTACTGGAGCAATCAATGGACCAACTACTCGACCAACTACTCGACCAATCGCTCGACCAACTACTCAACCAATCACTCGACCAACTACTCGACCAACTACTCGACCAACTACTAGACCAACTACTCGACCAACTACTTGACCAACTACTCGACCAACCACTCGACCAACCAGTCAACCAACAATTCGTCTTACCAGTCGTCCAACCAGTCGATCAACTACTCGACCAATCACTCGACCAACTACTCGACCAATCGCTCGACCAACTACTCGACCAACTACTCCACCAACTACTCGACCAACTACTCGACCAACAACTCGACCAACTACTCGACCAGCTACTCGACCAACTACTCGACCAATCACTCGCCCAACTACTCGACCAACTACTGGAGCAATCAATCGACCAACTACTCGACCAACTACTCGACCAATCGCTCGACCAACTACTCGACCAACTACTCGACCAACTACTCGACCAACTACTCGACCAACTACTCGACCAACTACTCGACCAACTACTTGACCACCTACTCGACCAATCACTCGACCAACTACTCGACCCACTACTCGACCAACTACTCAACCAACTACTCGACCAACTATTTGACCAACTACTCGACCAATCACTCGACCAACTACTCGACCAATCGCTCGACCAACTACTCGACCAACTTCTCGACCAACTACTCGACCAACTACTCGTCCAACTACTCGACCAACTACTCGACCAGCTACTCGACCAACTACTCGACCAACTACTCGACCAATCGCTCGACCAATCACTCGACCAACTACTGGAGCAATCAATCGACCAACTACTCGACCAACTACTCGACCAACTACTCGACCAACTACTCGACCGACCACTCGACCGACCACTCGACCAATCACTCGACCAACTCCTCGACCAACTACTCGACCAACTACTCGACTAATTACTCAACCAACTACTCGACCAATCACTCGACCAACTACTCGACCAACTACTCGACCAACTACTTGACCAACTACTCGACCAATCACTCGACCAACTACTCGACCAACTACTCAACCAACTACTCTACCAACTACTCGACCAACCACTAGACCAACCAGTCAACCAACAATTCGTCTTACCAGTCGTCTAACCAGTCGATCAACTACTCGACTACCTACTCGACCACCTACTCGACCAACTACTCGACCAATCGCTCGACCAACTACTCAACCAATCACTCGACCAACTACTCGACCAACTACTCGACCAACTACTAGACCAACTACTCGACCAACTACTTGACCAACTACTCGACCAACCACTCGACCAACCAGTCAACCAACAATTCGTCTTACCAGTCGTCCAACCAGTCGATCAACTACTCGACCAATCACTCGACCAACTACTCGACCAATCGCTCGACCAACTACTCGACCAACTACTCCACCAACTACTCGACCAACTACTCGACCAACAACTCGACCAACTACTCGACCAGCTACTCGACCAACTACTCGACCAATCACTCGCCCAACTACTCGACCAACTACTGGAGCAATCAATCGACCAACTACTCGACCAACTACTCGACCAATCGCTCGACCAACTACTCGACCAATCACTCGACCAACTACTCGACCAACTACTCGACCAACTACTCGACCAACTACTCGACCAACTACTTGACCAACTACTCGACCAATCACTCGACCAACTACTCGACCCACTACTCGACCAACTACTCAACCAACTACTCGACCAACTATTTGACCAACTACTCGACCAATCACTCGACCAACTACTCGACCAATCGCTCGACCAACTACTCGACCAACTTCTCGACCAACTACTCGACCAACTACTCGTCCAACTACTCGACCAACTACTCGACCAGCTACTCGACCAACTACTCGACCAACTACTCGACCAATCGCTCGACCAATCACTCGACCAACTACTGGAGCAATCAATCGACCAACTACTCGACCAACTACTCGACCAACTACTCGACCAACTACTCGACCGACCACTCGACCGACCACTCGACCAATCACTCGACCAACTCCTCGACCAACTACTCGACCAACTACTCGACTAATTACTCAACCAACTACTCGACCAATCACTCGACCAACTACTCGACCAACTACTCGACCAACTACTTGACCAACTACTCGACCAATCACTCGACCAACTACTCGACCAACTACTCAACCAACTACTCTACCAACTACTCGACCAACCACTAGACCAACCAGTCAACCAACAATTCGTCTTACCAGTCGTCCAACCAGTCGATCAACTACTCGACTACCTACTCGACCACCTACTCGACCGACTACTCGACCAACTACTCGACCAACTACTCGACCCACTACTCGACCAACTACTCAACCAACTACTCGACCAATCACTCGAACAACTACTCGACCAACGACTCGACCAACTACTCGTCCAACTACTCGACCGACTACTCGACCAACTACTCGACCAACTACTCGACCAATCACTCGACCAACTACTCGACCAACTACTCGACCAACTACTCGACCATCTACTCGACCTACTACTCGACCAACTACTCGACCAACTACTCGACCAACTACTCGACCAACTACTCGACCAACAACTCGACCAACTACTCGACCGACCACTCGACCGACTACTCCACCAATCACTCGACCAACTACTCGACCATCTACTCAATCAACTACTCGACCAACTACTCGACCAATCACTCGACCAACTACTCGACCAACTACTCGACCAACTTTCGACCAACTACTCGACCAACTACTCGACCAACTACTCGACCAACTACTTGACCAACTACTCGACCAATCACTCGACTACCTTCTCGACCAATCGCTCGACCAACTACTCGACCAACTACTCGACCAACTACTCGACCAACTACTCGACCAACTACTCGACCAACAACTCGACCAACTACTCAACCAACTACTCGACCAACTACTCGACCAACTACTCGACCAACTACTCGACCAATCACTCGACCAACTACTCGACCAATTACTCGAACAACTACTTGACCAACTACTCAACAAACTACTCGACCAATCACTCGACCATTTACACGACCAACTTCTCGACCACATACTCGACCAACTACTCGTCCAACTACTCGACCAACTACTCGACCAGCTACTCGACCAACTACTCGACCAACTACTTGACCAACTACTCGACCAACTACTCGACCAACTACTCGACCAACTGCTCGACCAACTACTCGACCAACTACTCGACCAACTACTCGACCAACAACTCGACCAACTACTCGACCAGCTACTCGACCAACTACTCGACCAATCACTCGCCCAACTACTCGACCAACTACTGGAGCAATCAATCGACCAACTACTCGACCAACTACTCGACCAATCGCTCGACCAACTACTCAACCAATCACTCGACCAACTACTCGACCAACTACTCGACCAACTACTAGACCAACTACTCGACCAACTACTTGACCAACTACTCGACCAATCACTCGACCAACTACTCGACCCACTACTCGACCAACTACTCAACCAACTACTCGACCAACTATTTGACCAACTACTCGACCAATCACTCGACCAACTACTCGACCAATCGCTCGACCAACAACTCGACCAACTACTCGACCAACTACTCGACCAACTACTCGACCAACAACTCGACCAACTACTCGACCGTCCACTCGACCGACAACTTGACCAATCACTCGACCAACTACTCGACCAACTACTCGACCAACAACTCGACCAACTACTCAACCAACTACTCGACCAACTACTCGACAAACTACTCGACCAACTACTCGACCAATCACTCGACCAACTACTCGACCAACTACTCGACCAACTGCTCGACCAACTACTCGACCAACTACTCGACCAACTACTCGACCAACAACTCGACCAACTACTCGACCAGCTACTCGACCAACTACTCGACCAATCAATCGCCCAACTACTCGACCAACTACTGGAGCAATCAATCGACCAACTACTCGACCAACTACTCGACCAATCGCTCGACCAACTACTCAACCAATCACTCGACCAACTACTCGACCAACTACTCGACCAACTACTAGACCAACTACTCGACCAACTACTTGACCAACTACTCGACCAATCACTCGACCAACTACTCGACCCACTACTCGACCAACTACTCAACCAACTACTCGACCAACTATTTGACCAACTACTCGACCAATCACTCGACCAACTACTCGACCAATCGCTCGACCAACAACTCGACCAACTACTCGACCAACTACTCGACCAACTACTCGACCAACAACTCGACCAACTACTCGACCGTCCACTCGACCGACAACTTGACCAATCACTCGACCAACTACTCGACCAACTACTCGACCAACAACTCGACCAACTACTCAACCAACTACTCGACCAACTACTCGACAAACTACTCGACCAACTACTCGACCAATCACTCGACCAACTACTCGACCAATTACTCGAACAACTACTTGACCAACTACTCAACAAACTACTCGACCAATCACTCGACCATTTACACGACCAACTTCTCGACCAACTACTCGACCAAATACTCGTCCAACTACTCGACCAACTACTTGACCAACTACTCGACCAACTACTCGACCCACTACTCGACCAACTACTCAACCAACTACTCGACCAACTATTTGACCAACTACTCGACCAATCACTCGACCAACTACTCGACCAATCGCTCGACCATTAACTCGACCAACTACTCGACCAACTACTCGACCAACTACTCGACCAACAACTCGACCAACTACTCGACCGTCCACTCGACCGACAACTTGACCAATCACTCGACCAACTACTCGACCAACTACTCGACCAACAACTCGACCAACTACTCGACCAACTACTCGACCAACTACTCGACCGACCACTCGACCGACCACTCGACCAATCACTCGACCAACTCCTCGACCAACTACTCGACCAACTACTCGACTAATTACTCAACCAACTACTCGACCAATCACTCGACCAACTACTCGACCAACTACTCGACCAACTACTTGACCAACTACTCGACCAATCACTCGACCAACTACTCGACCAACTACTCAACCAACTACTCTACCAACTACTCGACCAACCACTAGACCAACCAGTCAACCAACAATTCGTCTTACCAGTCGTCCAACCAGTCGATCAACTACTCGACTACCTACTCGACCACCTACTCGACCAACTACTCGACCAGCTACTCGACCAACTACTCGACCAACTACTCGACCAATCGCTCGACCAATCACTCGACCAACTACTGGAGCAATCAATCGACCAACTACTCGACCAACTACTCGACCAACTACTCGACCAGCTACTCGACCAACTACTCGACCAATCACTCGCCCAACTACTCGACCAACTACTGGAGCAATCAATGGACCAACTACTCGACCAACTACTCGACCAATCGCTCGACCAACTACTCAACCAATCACTCGACCAACTACTCGACCAACTACTCGACCAACTACTAGACCAACTACTCGACCAACTACTTGACCAACTACTCGACCAACCACTCGACCAACCAGTCAACCAACAATTCGTCTTACCAGTCGTCCAACCAGTCGATCAACTACTCGACCAATCACTCGACCAACTACTCGACCAATCGCTCGACCAACTACTCGACCAACTACTCCACCAACTACTCGACCAACTACTCGACCAACAACTCGACCAACTACTCGACCAGCTACTCGACCAACTACTCGACCAATCACTCGCCCAACTACTCGACCAACTACTGGAGCAATCAATCGACCAACTACTCGACCAACTACTCGACCAATCGCTCGACCAACTACTCGACCAACTACTCGACCAACTACTCGACCAACTACTCGACCAACTACTCGACCAACTACTCGACCAACTACTTGACCACCTACTCGACCAATCACTCGACCAACTACTCGACCCACTACTCGACCAACTACTCAACCAACTACTCGACCAATTATTTGACCAACTACTCGACCAATCACTCGACCAACTACTCGACCAATCGCTCGACCAACTACTCGACCAACTTCTCGACCAACTACTCGACCAACTACTCGTCCAACTACTCGACCAACTACTCGACCAGCTACTCGACCAACTACTCGACCAACTACTCGACCAATCGCTCGACCAATCACTCGACCAACTACTGGAGCAATCAATCGACCAACTACTCGACCAACTACTCGACCAACTACTCGACCAACTACTCGACCGACCACTCGACCGACCACTCGACCAATCACTCGACCAACTCCTCGACCAACTACTCGACCAACTACTCGACTAATTACTCAACCAACTACTCGACCAATCACTCGACCAACTACTCGACCAACTACTCGACCAACTACTTGACCAACTACTCGACCAATCACTCGACCAACTACTCGACCAACTACTCAACCAACTACTCTACCAACTACTCGACCAACCACTAGACCAACCAGTCAACCAACAATTCGTCTTACCAGTCGTCTAACCAGTCGATCAACTACTCGACTACCTACTCGACCACCTACTCGACCAACTACTCGACCAATCGCTCGACCAACTACTCAACCAATCACTCGACCAACTACTCGACCAACTACTCGACCAACTACTAGACCAACTACTCGACCAACTACTTGACCAACTACTCGACCAACCACTCGACCAACCAGTCAACCAACAATTCGTCTTACCAGTCGTCCAACCAGTCGATCAACTACTCGACCAATCACTCGACCAACTACTCGACCAATCGCTCGACCAACTACTCGACCAACTACTCCACCAACTACTCGACCAACTACTCGACCAACAACTCGACCAACTACTCGACCAGCTACTCGACCAACTACTCGACCAATCACTCGCCCAACTACTCGACCAACTACTGGAGCAATCAATCGACCAACTACTCGACCAACTACTCGACCAATCGCTCGACCAACTACTCGACCAATCACTCGACCAACTACTCGACCAACTACTCGACCAACTACTCGACCAACTACTCGACCAACTACTTGACCAACTACTCGACCAATCACTCGACCAACTACTCGACCCACTACTCGACCAACTACTCAACCAACTACTCGACCAACTATTTGACCAACTACTCGACCAATCACTCGACCAACTACTCGACCAATCGCTCGACCAACTACTCGACCAACTTCTCGACCAACTACTCGACCAACTACTCGTCCAACTACTCGACCAACTACTCGACCAGCTACTCGACCAACTACTCGACCAACTACTCGACCAATCGCTCGACCAATCACTCGACCAACTACTGGAGCAATCAATCGACCAACTACTCGACCAACTACTCGACCAACTACTCGACCAACTACTCGACCGACCACTCGACCGACCACTCGACCAATCACTCGACCAACTCCTCGACCAACTACTCGACCAACTACTCGACTAATTACTCAACCAACTACTCGACCAATCACTCGACCAACTACTCGACCAACTACTCGACCAACTACTTGACCAACTACTCGACCAATCACTCGACCAACTACTCGACCAACTACTCAACCAACTACTCTACCAACTACTCGACCAACCACTAGACCAACCAGTCAACCAACAATTCGTCTTACCAGTCGTCCAACCAGTCGATCAACTACTCGACTACCTACTCGACCACCTACTCGACCGACTACTCGACCAACTACTCGACCAACTACTCGACCCACTACTCGACCAACTACTCAACCAACTACTCGACCAATCACTCGAACAACTACTCGACCAACGACTCGACCAACTACTCGTCCAACTACTCGACCGACTACTCGACCAACTACTCGACCAACTACTCGACCAATCACTCGACCAACTACTCGACCAACTACTCGACCAACTACTCGACCATCTACTCGACCTACTACTCGACCAACTACTCGACCAACTACTCGACCAACTACTCGACCAACTACTCGACCAACAACTCGACCAACTACTCGACCGACCACTCGACCGACTACTCCACCAATCACTCGACCAACTACTCGACCATCTACTCAATCAACTACTCGACCAACTACTCGACCAATCACTCGACCAACTACTCGACCAACTACTCGACCAACTTTCGACCAACTACTCGACCAACTACTCGACCAACTACTCGACCAACTACTTGACCAACTACTCGACCAATCACTCGACTACCTTCTCGACCAATCGCTCGACCAACTACTCGACCAACTACTCGACCAACTACTCGACCAACTACTCGACCAACTACTCGACCAACAACTCGACCAACTACTCAACCAACTACTCGACCAACTACTCGACCAACTACTCGACCAACTACTCGACCAATCACTCGACCAACTACTCGACCAATTACTCGAACAACTACTTGACCAACTACTCAACAAACTACTCGACCAATCACTCGACCATTTACACGACCAACTTCTCGACCACATACTCGACCAACTACTCGTCCAACTACTCGACCAACTACTCGACCAGCTACTCGACCAACTACTCGACCAACTACTTGACCAACTACTCGACCAACTACTCGACCAACTACTCGACCAACTGCTCGACCAACTACTCGACCAACTACTCGACCAACTACTCGACCAACAACTCGACCAACTACTCGACCAGCTACTCGACCAACTACTCGACCAATCACTCGCCCAACTACTCGACCAACTACTGGAGCAATCAATCGACCAACTACTCGACCAACTACTCGACCAATCGCTCGACCAACTACTCAACCAATCACTCGACCAACTACTCGACCAACTACTCGACCAACTACTAGACCAACTACTCGACCAACTACTTGACCAACTACTCGACCAATCACTCGACCAACTACTCGACCCACTACTCGACCAACTACTCAACCAACTACTCGACCAACTATTTGACCAACTACTCGACCAATCACTCGACCAACTACTCGACCAATCGCTCGACCAACAACTCGACCAACTACTCGACCAACTACTCGACCAACTACTCGACCAACAACTCGACCAACTACTCGACCGTCCACTCGACCGACAACTTGACCAATCACTCGACCAACTACTCGACCAACTACTCGACCAACAACTCGACCAACTACTCAACCAACTACTCGACCAACTACTCGACAAACTACTCGACCAACTACTCGACCAATCACTCGACCAACTACTCGACCAACTACTCGACCAACTGCTCGACCAACTACTCGACCAACTACTCGACCAACTACTCGACCAACAACTCGACCAACTACTCGACCAGCTACTCGACCAACTACTCGACCAATCAATCGCCCAACTACTCGACCAACTACTGGAGCAATCAATCGACCAACTACTCGACCAACTACTCGACCAATCGCTCGACCAACTACTCAACCAATCACTCGACCAACTACTCGACCAACTACTCGACCAACTACTAGACCAACTACTCGACCAACTACTTGACCAACTACTCGACCAATCACTCGACCAACTACTCGACCCACTACTCGACCAACTACTCAACCAACTACTCGACCAACTATTTGACCAACTACTCGACCAATCACTCGACCAACTACTCGACCAATCGCTCGACCAACAACTCGACCAACTACTCGACCAACTACTCGACCAACTACTCGACCAACAACTCGACCAACTACTCGACCGTCCACTCGACCGACAACTTGACCAATCACTCGACCAACTACTCGACCAACTACTCGACCAACAACTCGACCAACTACTCAACCAACTACTCGACCAACTACTCGACAAACTACTCGACCAACTACTCGACCAATCACTCGACCAACTACTCGACCAATTACTCGAACAACTACTTGACCAACTACTCAACAAACTACTCGACCAATCACTCGACCATTTACACGACCAACTTCTCGACCAACTACTCGACCAAATACTCGTCCAACTACTCGACCAACTACTTGACCAACTACTCGACCAACTACTCGACCCACTACTCGACCAACTACTCAACCAACTACTCGACCAACTATTTGACCAACTACTCGACCAATCACTCGACCAACTACTCGACCAATCGCTCGACCATTAACTCGACCAACTACTCGACCAACTACTCGACCAACTACTCGACCAACAACTCGACCAACTACTCGACCGTCCACTCGACCGACAACTTGACCAATCACTCGACCAACTACTCGACCAACTACTCGACCAACAACTCGACCAACTACTCAACCAACTACTCGACCAACTACTCGACCAACTACTCGACCAACTACTCGACCAATCACTCGACCAACTACTCGACCAATTACTCGAACAACTACTTGACCAACTACTCAACAAACTACTCGACCAATCACTCGACCATTTACACGACCAACTTCTCGACCAACTACTCGACCAACTACTCGTCCAACTACTCGACCAACTACTCGACCAGCTACTCGACCAACTACTCGACCAACTACTTGACCAACTACTCGACCAAACGCTCGACCAACTACACGACCAACTACTCGACCAACTACTCGACCAACTACTCGACCAACAACTCGAACAACTACTCGACCAACTACTCGACCAACTACTCGACCAACTACGCGACCAACTACTCGACCAACAACTCGACCAACTACTCGACCAACTACTCGACCAACTGCTCGACCAACTACTCGACCAACTACTCGACCAATCACTCTACCAACTACTCGACCAACTACTCGACCGACCACTCGACCGACTACTCCACCAATCACTCGACCAACTACTCGACCAACTACTCGACCAACTACTCGACTAATTACTCAACCAACTACTCACCAATCATTCGACCAACTACTCGACCAACTACTCGGCCAACTACTCGACCAAATACTCGTCCAACTACTCGACCAACTACTTGACCAACTACTCGACCAACTACTCGACCAATCACTCGACCAACTACTCGACCAACTTCTCGACCAACTACTCGACCAACTACTCGTCCAACTACTCGACCAACTACTCGACCAGCTACTCGACCAACTACTGGAGCAATCAATCGACCAACAACTCGACCAATCGCTCGACCAACTAGTCGACCAATCACTCGACCGACCAATCGACCAATCACTCGACTAACTCCTCGACCAACTACTCGACCAACTACTTGACCAACTACTCGACCAATCACTCGACCAACTACTCGACCAACTACTCAACCAACTACTCTACCAACTACTCGACCAACCACTAGACCAACCAGTCAACCAACAATTCGTCTTACCAGTCGTCCAACCAGTCGATCAACTACTCGACTACCTACTCGACCACCTACTCGACCAACTACTCGACCAGCTACTCGACCAACTACTCGACCAACTACTCGACCAATCGCTCGACCAATCACTCGACCAACTACTGGAGCAATCAATCGACCAACTACTCGACCAACTACTCGACCAACTACTCGACCAGCTACTCGACCAACTACTCGACCAATCACTCGCCCAACTACTCGACCAACTACTGGAGCAATCAATCGACCAACTACTCGACCAACTACTCGACCAATCGCTCGACCAACTACTCAACCAATCACTCGACCAACTACTCGACCAACTACTCGACCAACTACTAGACCAACTACTCGACCAACTACTTGACCAACTACTCGACCAACCACTCGACCAACCAGTCAACCAACAATTCGTCTTACCAGTCGTCCAACCAGTCGATCAACTACTCGACCAATCACTCGACCAACTACTCGACCAATCGCTCGACCAACTACTCGACCAACTACTCCACCAACTACTCGACCAACTACTCGACCAACAACTCGACCAACTACTCGACCAGCTACTCGACCAACTACTCGACCAATCACTCGCCCAACTACTCGACCAACTACTGGAGCAATCAATCGACCAACTACTCGACCAACTACTCGACCAATCGCTCGACCAACTACTCGACCAACTACTCGACCAACTACTCGACCAACTACTCGACCAACTACTCGACCAACTACTCGACCAACTACTTGACCACCTACTCGACCAATCACTCGACCAACTACTCGACCCACTACTCGACCAACTACTCAACCAACTACTCGACCAACTATTTGACCAACTACTCGACCAATCACTCGACCAACTACTCGACCAATCGCTCGACCAACTACTCGACCAACTTCTCGACCAACTACTCGACCAACTACTCGTCCAACTACTCGACCAACTACTCGACCAGCTACTCGACCAACTACTCGACCAACTACTCGACCAATCGCTCGACCAATCACTCGACCAACTACTGGAGCAATCAATCGACCAACTACTCGACCAACTACTCGACCAACTACTCGACCAACTACTCGACCGACCACTCGACCGACCACTCGACCAATCACTCGACCAACTCCTCGACCAACTACTCGACCAACTACTCGACTAATTACTCAACCAACTACTCGACCAATCACTCGACCAACTACTCGACCAACTACTCGACCAACTACTTGACCAACTACTCGACCAATCACTCGACCAACTACTCGACCAACTACTCAACCAACTACTCTACCAACTACTCGACCAACCACTAGACCAACCAGTCAACCAACAATTCGTCTTACCAGTCGTCTAACCAGTCGATCAACTACTCGACTACCTACTCGACCACCTACTCGACCAACTACTCGACCAATCGCTCGACCAACTACTCAACCAATCACTCGACCAACTACTCGACCAACTACTCGACCAACTACTAGACCAACTACTCGACCAACTACTTGACCAACTACTCGACCAACCACTCGACCAACCAGTCAACCAACAATTCGTCTTACCAGTCGTCCAACCAGTCGATCAACTACTCGACCAATCACTCGACCAACTACTCGACCAATCGCTCGACCAACTACTCGACCAACTACTCCACCAACTACTCGACCAACTACTCGACCAACAACTCGACCAACTACTCGACCAGCTACTCGACCAACTACTCGACCAATCACTCGCCCAACTACTCGACCAACTACTGGAGCAATCAATCGACCAACTACTCGACCAACTACTCGACCAATCGCTCGACCAACTACTCGACCAATCACTCGACCAACTACTCGACCAACTACTCGACCAACTACTCGACCAACTACTCGACCAACTACTTGACCAACTACTCGACCAATCACTCGACCAACTACTCGACCCACTACTCGACCAACTACTCAACCAACTACTCGACCAACTATTTGACCAACTACTCGACCAATCACTCGACCAACTACTCGACCAATCGCTCGACCAACTACTCGACCAACTTCTCGACCAACTACTCGACCAACTACTCGTCCAACTACTCGACCAACTACTCGACCAGCTACTCGACCAACTACTCGACCAACTACTCGACCAATCGCTCGACCAATCACTCGACCAACTACTGGAGCAATCAATCGACCAACTACTCGACCAACTACTCGACCAACTACTCGACCAACTACTCGACCGACCACTCGACCGACCACTCGACCAATCACTCGACCAACTCCTCGACCAACTACTCGACCAACTACTCGACTAATTACTCAACCAACTACTCGACCAATCACTCGACCAACTACTCGACCAACTACTCGACCAACTACTTGACCAACTACTCGACCAATCACTCGACCAACTACTCGACCAACTACTCAACCAACTACTCTACCAACTACTCGACCAACCACTAGACCAACCAGTCAACCAACAATTCGTCTTACCAGTCGTCCAACCAGTCGATCAACTACTCGACTACCTACTCGACCACCTACTCGACCGACTACTCGACCAACTACTCGACCAACTACTCGACCCACTACTCGACCAACTACTCAACCAACTACTCGACCAATCACTCGAACAACTACTCGACCAACGACTCGACCAACTACTCGTCCAACTACTCGACCGACTACTCGACCAACTACTCGACCAACTACTCGACCAATCACTCGACCAACTACTCGACCAACTACTCGACCAACTACTCGACCATCTACTCGACCTACTACTCGACCAACTACTCGACCAACTACTCGACCAACTACTCGACCAACTACTCGACCAACAACTCGACCAACTACTCGACCGACCACTCGACCGACTACTCCACCAATCACTCGACCAACTACTCGACCATCTACTCAATCAACTACTCGACCAACTACTCGACCAATCACTCGACCAACTACTCGACCAACTACTCGACCAACTTTCGACCAACTACTCGACCAACTACTCGACCAACTACTCGACCAACTACTTGACCAACTACTCGACCAATCACTCGACTACCTTCTCGACCAATCGCTCGACCAACTACTCGACCAACTACTCGACCAACTACTCGACCAACTACTCGACCAACTACTCGACCAACAACTCGACCAACTACTCAACCAACTACTCGACCAACTACTCGACCAACTACTCGACCAACTACTCGACCAATCACTCGACCAACTACTCGACCAATTACTCGAACAACTACTTGACCAACTACTCAACAAACTACTCGACCAATCACTCGACCATTTACACGACCAACTTCTCGACCACATACTCGACCAACTACTCGTCCAACTACTCGACCAACTACTCGACCAGCTACTCGACCAACTACTCGACCAACTACTTGACCAACTACTCGACCAACTACTCGACCAACTACTCGACCAACTGCTCGACCAACTACTCGACCAACTACTCGACCAACTACTCGACCAACAACTCGACCAACTACTCGACCAGCTACTCGACCAACTACTCGACCAATCACTCGCCCAACTACTCGACCAACTACTGGAGCAATCAATCGACCAACTACTCGACCAACTACTCGACCAATCGCTCGACCAACTACTCAACCAATCACTCGACCAACTACTCGACCAACTACTCGACCAACTACTAGACCAACTACTCGACCAACTACTTGACCAACTACTCGACCAATCACTCGACCAACTACTCGACCCACTACTCGACCAACTACTCAACCAACTACTCGACCAACTATTTGACCAACTACTCGACCAATCACTCGACCAACTACTCGACCAATCGCTCGACCAACAACTCGACCAACTACTCGACCAACTACTCGACCAACTACTCGACCAACAACTCGACCAACTACTCGACCGTCCACTCGACCGACAACTTGACCAATCACTCGACCAACTACTCGACCAACTACTCGACCAACAACTCGACCAACTACTCAACCAACTACTCGACCAACTACTCGACAAACTACTCGACCAACTACTCGACCAATCACTCGACCAACTACTCGACCAACTACTCGACCAACTGCTCGACCAACTACTCGACCAACTACTCGACCAACTACTCGACCAACAACTCGACCAACTACTCGACCAGCTACTCGACCAACTACTCGACCAATCAATCGCCCAACTACTCGACCAACTACTGGAGCAATCAATCGACCAACTACTCGACCAACTACTCGACCAATCGCTCGACCAACTACTCAACCAATCACTCGACCAACTACTCGACCAACTACTCGACCAACTACTAGACCAACTACTCGACCAACTACTTGACCAACTACTCGACCAATCACTCGACCAACTACTCGACCCACTACTCGACCAACTACTCAACCAACTACTCGACCAACTATTTGACCAACTACTCGACCAATCACTCGACCAACTACTCGACCAATCGCTCGACCAACAACTCGACCAACTACTCGACCAACTACTCGACCAACTACTCGACCAACAACTCGACCAACTACTCGACCGTCCACTCGACCGACAACTTGACCAATCACTCGACCAACTACTCGACCAACTACTCGACCAACAACTCGACCAACTACTCAACCAACTACTCGACCAACTACTCGACAAACTACTCGACCAACTACTCGACCAATCACTCGACCAACTACTCGACCAATTACTCGAACAACTACTTGACCAACTACTCAACAAACTACTCGACCAATCACTCGACCATTTACACGACCAACTTCTCGACCAACTACTCGACCAAATACTCGTCCAACTACTCGACCAACTACTTGACCAACTACTCGACCAACTACTCGACCCACTACTCGACCAACTACTCAACCAACTACTCGACCAACTATTTGACCAACTACTCGACCAATCACTCGACCAACTACTCGACCAATCGCTCGACCATTAACTCGACCAACTACTCGACCAACTACTCGACCAACTACTCGACCAACAACTCGACCAACTACTCGACCGTCCACTCGACCGACAACTTGACCAATCACTCGACCAACTACTCGACCAACTACTCGACCAACAACTCGACCAACTACTCAACCAACTACTCGACCAACTACTCGACCAACTACTCGACCAACTACTCGACCAATCACTCGACCAACTACTCGACCAATTACTCGAACAACTACTTGACCAACTACTCAACAAACTACTCGACCAATCACTCGACCATTTACACGACCAACTTCTCGACCAACTACTCGACCAACTACTCGTCCAACTACTCGACCAACTACTCGACCAGCTACTCGACCAACTACTCGACCAACTACTTGACCAACTACTCGACCAAACGCTCGACCAACTACACGACCAACTACTCGACCAACTACTCGACCAACTACTCGACCAACAACTCGAACAACTACTCGACCAACTACTCGACCAACTACTCGACCAACTACGCGACCAACTACTCGACCAACAACTCGACCAACTACTCGACCAACTACTCGACCAACTGCTCGACCAACTACTCGACCAACTACTCGACCAATCACTCTACCAACTACTCGACCAACTACTCGACCGACCACTCGACCGACTACTCCACCAATCACTCGACCAACTACTCGACCAACTACTCGACCAACTACTCGACTAATTACTCAACCAACTACTCGACCAATCATTCGACCAACTACTCGACCAACTACTCGGCCAACTACTCGACCAAATACTCGTCCAACTACTCGACCAACTACTTGACCAACTACTCGACCAACTACTCGACCAATCACTCGACCAACTACTCGACCAACTTCTCGACCAACTACTCGACCAACTACTCGTCCAACTACTCGACCAACTACTCGACCAGCTACTCGACCAACTACTGGAGCAATCAATCGACCAACAACTCGACCAATCGCTCGACCAACTAGTCGACCAATCACTCGACCGACCAATCGACCAATCACTCGACTAACTCCTCGACCAACTACTCGACCAACTACTCGACTAATTACTGAACCAACTACTCGACCAATCACTCGCCCAACTACTCGACCAACTACTCGACCAACTACTTGACCAACTACTCGACCAACTACTCGACCAACTACTCGACCAACTACTCAACCAACTACTCTACCAACTACTCGACCAACCACTAGACCAACCAGTCAACCAACAATTCGTCTTACCAGTCGTCCAACCAGTCGATCAACTATTCGACTACCTACTCGACCACCTACTCGACCGACTACTCGACCAACTACTCGACCAACTACTCGACCCACTACTCGACCAACTACTCAACCAACTACTCGACCAACTACTCGACCAGCTACTCGACCAACTACTCGACCAATCGCTCGACCAATCACTCGACCAACTACTCGACCAACTACTGGAGCAATCAATCGACCAACTACTCGACCAATCGCTCGACCAACTACTCGACCAATCACTCGACCAACTACTCGACCAACTACTCGACCAACTACTCGACCAACTACTCGACCAACTACTTGACCAACTACTCGACCAATCACTCGACCAACTACTCGACCCACTACTCGACCAACTACTCGACCAACTACTCGACCGACCACTCGACCGAACACTCGACCAATCACTCGACCAACTCCTCGACCAACTACTCGACCAACTACTCGACTAATTACTCAACCAACTACTCGACCAAACACTCGACCAACTACTCGACCAACTACTCGACCAACTACTTGACCAATCACTCGACCAACTACTCGACCAACTACTCGACCAACTAGTTGACCAACTACTCGACCAACTACTCGACCAACTACTCGACCAACTACTCAACCAACTACTCTACCAACTACTCGACCAACCACTCGACCAACCAGTCAACCAACAATTCGTCTTACCAGTCGTCCAACCAGTCGATCAACTACTCGACCAATCACTCGACCAACTACTCGACCAATCGCTCGACCAACTACTCGACCAACTACTCCACCAACTACTCGACCAACTACTCGACCAACAACTCGACCAACTACTCGACCAGCTACTTGACCAACTACTCGACCAATCACTCGCCCAACTACTCGACCAACTACTGGAGCAATCAATCGACCAACTACTCGACCAACTACTCGACCAATCGCTCGACCAACTACTCGACCAATCACTCGACCAACTACTCGACCAACTACTCGACCAACTACTCGACCAACTACTCGACCAACTACTTGACCAACTACTCGACCAATCACTCGACCAACTACTCGACCCACTACTCGACCAACTACTCAACCAACTACTCGACCAACTATTTGACCAACTACTCGACCAATCACTCGACCAACTACTCGACCAATCGCTCGACCAACTACTCGACCAACTACTCGACCAACTACTCGACCAACAACTCGACCAACTACTCGACCGTCCACTCGACCGACAACTTGACCAATCACTCGACCAACTACTCAACCAACTACTCGACCAACTACTCGACCAACTACTCGACCAACTACTCGACCAACTACTTGACGAACTACTCGACCAACTACTCGACCAATCACTCGACCAACTACTCGACCAACTTCTCGACCAACTACTCGACCAACTACTCGTCCAACTACTCGACCAACTACTCGACCAGCTACTCGACCAACTACTCGACCAACTACTCGACCAATCGCTCGACCAATCACTCGACCAACTACTGGAGCAATCAATCGACCAACTACTCGACCAACTACTCGACCAACTACTCGACCAACTACTCGACCAACTACTCGACCGACCACTCGACCGACCACTCGACCAATCACTCGACCAACTCCTCGACCAACTACTCGACCAACTACTCGACTAATTACTCAACCAACTACTCGACCAATCACTCGACCAACTACTCGACCAACTACTCGACCAACTACTTGACCAACTACTCGACCAATCACTCGACCAACTACTCGACCAACTACTCAACCAACTACTCTACCAACTACTCGACCAACCACTAGACCAACCAGTCAACCAACAATTCGTCTTACCAGTCGTCCAACCAGTCGATCAACTACTCGACTACCTACTCGACCACCTACTCGACCGACTACTCGACCAACTACTCGACCAACTACTCGACCCACTACTCGACCAACTACTCAACCAACTACTCGACCAATCACTCGAACAACTACTCGACCAACTAATCGACCAACTACTCGACCAATCACTCGACCAACTACTCGACCAATCACTCGACCAACTACTCGACCAACGACTCGACCAACTACTCGTCCAACTACTCGACCGACTACTCGACCAACTACTCGACCAATCGCTCGACCAACTACTCGACCAACTACTAGACCAACTACTCGACCAATAACTCGACCAACTACTCGACCAACTACTGGAGCAATCACCCGACCAACTACTCGACCAGCTACTCGACCAACTACTCGACTAACTACTCGACCGACCACTCGACCGACCACTCGACCAATCACTCGAACAACTACTCGACCAACTACTCGACCAACTACTCGACCAATCACTCGACCAACTACTCGACCAACTACTCGACCAACTACTCGACCATCTACTCGACCTACTACTCGACCAACTACTCGACCAACTACTCGACCAACTACTCGACCAACTACTCGACCAAATACTCGTCCAACTACTCGACCAACTACTTGACCAACTACTCGACCAACTACTCGACCAATCACTCGACCAACTACTCGACCAACTTCTCGACCAACTACTCGACCAACTACTCGTCCAACTACTCGACAAACTACTCGACCAGCTACTCGACCAACTTCTAGAGCAATCAATCGACCAACTTCTCGACCAACTACTCGACCAATCGCTCGACCAACTACTCGACCAATCACTCGACCGACCAATCGACCAATCACTCGACTAACTCCTCGACCAACTACTCGACCAACTACTCGACTAATTACTCAACCAACTACTCGACCAATCACTCGACCAACTACTCGACCAACTACTCGACCAACTACTTGACCAACTACTCGACCAACTACTCGACCAACTACTCGACTAACTACTCAACCAACTACTCTACCAACTACTCGACCAACCACTAGACCAACCAGTCAACCAACAATTCGTCTTACCAGTCGTCCAACCAGTCGATCAACTACTCGACTACCTACTGGACCACCTACTCGACCGACTACTCGACCAACTACTCGACCAACTACTCGACCCACTACTCGACCAACTACTCAACCAACTACTCGACCAACTACTCGACCAGCTACTCGACCAACTACTCGACCAATCGCTCGACCAATCACTCGACCAACTACTCGACCAACTACTGGAGCAATCAATCGACCAACTACTCGACCAATCGCTCGACCAACTACTCGACCAATCACTCGACCGACTACTCGACCAACTACTCGACCAACTACTCGACCAACTACTCGACCAACTACTTGACCAACTACTCGACCAAACACTCGACCAACTACTCGACCAACTACTCGACCAACTAATTGACCAATCACTCGACCAACTACTCGACCAACTACTCGACCAACTAGTTGACCAACTACTCGACCAACTACTCGACCAACTACTCGACCAACTACTCAACCAACTACTCTACCAACTACTCGACCAACCACTCGACCAACCAGTCAACCAACAATTCGTCTTACCAGTCGTCCAACCAGTCGATCAACTACTCGACCAATCACTCGACCAACTACTCGACCAATCGCTCGACCAACTACTCGACCAACTACTCGACCAACTACTCGACCAACTACTCGACCAACAACTCGACCATCTACTCGACCTACTACTCGACCAACTACTCGACCAACTACTCGACCAACTACTCGACCAACTACTCGACCAACAACTCGACCAACTACTCGACCGACCACTCGACCGACTACTCCACCAATCACTCGACCAACTACTCAATCAACTACTCGACCAACTACTCGACCAATCACTCGACCAACTACTCGACCAACTACTCGACCAACTTTCGACCAACTACTCGACCAACTACTCGACCAACTACTCGACCAACTACTTGACCAACTACTCGACCAATCACTCGACTACCTACTCGACCAATCGCTCGACCAACTACTCGACCAACTACTCGACCAACTACTCGACCAACTACTCGACCAACTACTCGACCAACAACTCGACCAACTACTCAACCAACTACTCGACCAACTACTCGACCAACTACTCGACCAACTACTCGACCAATCACTCGACCAACTACTCGACCAATTACTCGAACAACTACTTGACCAACTACTCAACAAACTACTCGACCAATCACTCGACCATTTACACGACCAACTTCTCGACCACATACTCGACCAACTACTCGTCCAACTACTCGACCAACTACTCGACCAGCTACTCGACCAACTACTCGACCAACTACTCGACCAACTACTCGACCAACTACTCGACCAACTACTCGACCAATCACTCGACCAACTACTCGACCAATTACTCGAACAACTACTTGACCAACTACTCAACAAACTACTCGACCAATCACTCGACCATTTACACGACCAACTTCTCGACCACATACTCGACCGACCACTCGACCGACCACTCGACCAATCACTCGAACAACTACTCGACCAACTACTCGACCAACTACTCGACCAATCACTCGACCAACTACTCGACCAACTACTCGACCAACTACTCGACCATCTACTCGACCTACTACTCGACCAACTACTCGACCAACTACTCGACCAACTACTCGACCAACTACTCGACCAACAACTCGACCAACTACTCGACCGACCACTCGACCGACTACTCCACCAATCACTCGACCAACTACTCGACCAACTACTCAATCAACTACTCGACCAACTACTCGACCAATCACTCGACCAACTACTCGACCAACTACTCGACGAACTTTCGACCAACTACTCGACCAACTACTCGACCAACTACTCGACCAACTACTTGACCAACTACTCGACCAATCACTCGACTACCTACTCGACCAATCGCTCGACCAACTACTCGACCAACTACTCGACCAACTACTCGACCAACTACTCGACCAACTACTCGACCAACAACTCGACCAACTACTCAACCAACTACTCGACCAACTACTCGACCAACTACTCGACCAACTACTCGACCAATCACTCGACCAACTACTCGACCAATTACTCGAACAACTACTTGACCAACTACTCAACAAACTACTCGACCAATCACTCGACCATTTACACGACCAACTTCTCGACCACATACTCGACCAACTACTCGTCCCACTACTCGACCAACTACTCGACCAGCTACTCGACCAACTACTCGACCAACTACTTGACCAACTACTCGACCAACTACTCGACCAACTACTCGACCAACTGCTCGACCAACTACTCGACCAACTACTCGACCAACTACTCGACCAACAACTCGACCAACTACTCGACCAGCTACTCGACCAACTACTCGACCAATCACTCGCCCAACTACTCGACCAACTACTGGAGCAATCAATCGACCAACTACTCGACCAACTACTCGACCAATCGCTCGACCAACTACTCAACCAATCACTCGACCAACTACTCGACCAACTACTCGACCAACTACTAGACCAACTACTCGACCAACTACTTGACCAACTACTCGACCAATCACTCGACCAACTACTCGACCCACTACTCGACCAACTACTCAACCAACTACTCGACCAACTATTTGACCAACTACTCGACCAATCACTCGACCAACTACTCGACCAATCGCTCGACCAGCAACTCGACCAACTACTCGACCAACTACTCGACCAACTACTCGACCAATCACTCTACCAACTACTCGACCAACTACTCGACCGACCACTCGACCGACTACTCCACCAATCACTCGACCAACTACTCGACCAACTACTCGACCAACTACTCGACTAATTACTCAACCAACTACTCGACCAATCACTCGACCAACTACTCGACCAACTACTCGGCCAACTACTCGACCAAATACTCGTCCAACTACTCGACCAACTACTTGACCAACTACTCGACCAACTACTCGACCAATCACTCGACCAACTACTCGACCAACTTCTCGACCAACTACTCGACCAACTACTCGTCCAACTACTCGACCAACTACTCGACCAGCTACTCGACCAACTACTGGAGCAATCAATCGACCAACTACTCGACCAATCGCTCGACCAACTAGTCGACCAATCACTCGACCGACCAATCGACCAATCACTCGACTAACTCCTCGACCAACTACTCGACCAACTACTCGACTAATTACTGAACCAACTACTCGACCAATCATTCGCCCAACTACTCGACCAACTACTCGACCAACTACTTGACCAACTACTCGACCAACTACTCGACCAACTACTCGACCAACTACTCAACCAACTACTCTACCAACTACTCGACCAACCACTAGACCAACCAGTCAACCAACAATTCGTCTTACCAGTCGTCCAACCAGTCGATCAACTATTCGACTACCTACTCGACCACCTACTCGACCGACTACTCGACCAACTACTCGACCAACTACTCGACCCACTACTCGACCAACTACTCAACCAACTACTCGACCAACTACTCGACCAGCTACTCGACCAACTACTCGACCAATCGCTCGACCAATCACTCGACCAACTACTCGACCAACTACTGGAGCAATCAATCGACCAACTACTCGACCAATCGCTCGACCAACTACTCGACCAATCACTCGACCAACTACTCGACCAACTACTCGACCAACTACTCGACCAACTACTTGACCAACTACTCGACCAATCACTCGACCAACTACTCGACCGACCACTCGACCGAACACTCGACCAATCACTCGACCAACTCCTCGACCAACTACTCGACCAACTACTCGACTAATTACTCAACCAACTACTCGACCAAACACTCGACCAACTACTCGACCAACTACTCGACCAACTACTTGACCAATCACTCGACCAACTACTCGACCAACTACTCGACCAACTAGTTGACCAACTACTCGACCAACTACTCGACCAACTACTCGACCAACTACTCAACCAACTACTCTACCAACTACTCGACCAACCACTCGACCAACCAGTCAACCAACAATTCGTCTTACCAGTCGTCCAACCAGTCGATCAACTACTCGACCAATCACTCGACCAACTACTCGACCAATCGCTCGACCAACTACTCGACCAACTACTCCACCAACTACTCGACCAACTACTCGACCAACAACTCGACCAACTACTCGACCAGCTACTCGACCAACTACTCGACCAATCACTCGCCCAACTACTCGACCAACTACTGGAGCAATCAATCGACCAACTACTCGACCAACTACTCGACCAATCGCTCGACCAACTACTCGACCAATCACTCGACCAACTACTCGACCAACTACTCGACCAACTACTCGACCAACTACTCGACCAACTACTTGACCAACTACTCGACCAATCACTCGACCAACTACTCGACCCACTACTCGACCAACTACTCAACCAACTACTCGACCAACTATTTGACCAACTACTCGACCAATCACTCGACCAACTACTCGACCAATCACTCGACCAACTACTCGACCAACTACTCGACCAACTACTCGACCAACAACTCGACCAACTACTCGACCGTCCACTCGACCGACAACTTGACCAATCACTCGACCAACTACTCAACCAACTACTCGACCAACTACTCGACCAACTACTCGACCAACTACTCGACCAACTACTTGACGAACTACTCGACCAACTACTCGACCAATCACTCGACCAACTACTCGACCAACTTCTCGACCAACTACTCGACCAACTACTCGTCCAACTACTCGACCAACTACTCGACCAGCTACTCGACCAACTACTCGACCAACTACTCGACCAATCGCTCGACCAATCACTCGACCAACTACTGGAGCAATCAATCGACCAACTACTCGACCAACTACTCGACCAACTACTCGACCAACTACTCGACCAACTACTCGACCGACCACTCGACCGACCACTCGACCAATCACTCGACCAACTCCTCGACCAACTACTCGACCAACTACTCGACTAATTACTCAACCAACTACTCGACCAATCACTCGACCAACTACTCGACCAACTACTCGACCAACTACTTGACCAACTACTCGACCAATCACTCGACCAACTACTCGACCAACTACTCAACCAACTACTCTACCAACTACTCGACCAACCACTAGACCAACCAGTCAACCAACAATTCGTCTTACCAGTCGTCCAACCAGTCGATCAACTACTCGACTACCTACTCGACCACCTACTCGACCGACTACTCGACCAACTACTCGACCAACTACTCGACCCACTACTCGACCAACTACTCAACCAACTACTCGACCAATCACTCGAACAACTACTCGACCAACTAATCGACCAACTACTCGACCAATCACTCGACCAACTACTCGACCAATCACTCGACCAACTACTCGACCAACGACTCGACCAACTACTCGTCCAACTACTCGACCGACTACTCGACCAACTACTCGACCAATCGCTCGACCAACTACTCGACCAACTACTAGACCAACTACTCGACCAATAACTCGACCAACTACTCGACCAACTACTGGAGCAATCACCCGACCAATTACTCGACCAGCAACTCGACCAACTACTCGACTAACTACTCGACCGACCACTCGACCGACCACTCGACCAATCACTCGAACAACTACTCGACCAACTACTCGACCAACTACTCGACCAATCACTCGACCAACTACTCGACCAACTACTCGACCAACTACTCGACCATCTACTCGACCTACTACTCGACCAACTACTCGACCAACTACTGGACCAACTACTCGACCAACTACTCGACCAAATACTCGTCCAACTACTCGACCAACTACTTGACCAACTACTCGACCAACTACTCGACCAATCACTCGACCAACTACTCGACCAACTTCTCGACCAACTACTCGACCAACTACTCGTCCAACTACTCGACAAACTACTCGACCAGCTACTCGACCAACTTCTAGAGCAATCAATCGACCAACTACTCGACCAACTACTCGACCAATCGCTCGACCAACTACTCGACCAATCACTCGACCGACCAATCGACCAATCACTCGACTAACTCCTCGACCAACTACTCGACCAACTACTCGACTAATTACTCAACCAACTACTCGACCAATCACTCGACCAACTACTCGACCAACTACTCGACCAACTACTTGACCAACTACTCGACCAACTACTCGACCAACTACTCGACTAACTACTCAACCAACTACTCTACCAACTACTCGACCAACCACTAGACCAACCAGTCAACCAACAATTCGTCTTACCAGTCGTCCAACCAGTCGATCAACTACTCGACTACCTACTGGACCACCTACTCGACCGACTACTCGACCAACTACTCGACCAACTACTCGACCCACTACTCGACCAACTACTCAACCAACTACTCGACCAACTACTCGACCAGCTACTCGACCAACTACTCGACCAATCGCTCGACCAATCACTCGACCAACTACTCGACCAACTACTGGAGCAATCAATCGACCAACTACTCGACCAATCGCTCGACCAACTACTCGACCAATCACTCGACCAACTACTCGACCAACTACTCGACCAACTACTCGACCAACTACTCGACCAACTACTTGACCAACTACTCGACCAAACACTCGACCAACTACTCGACCAACTAATTGACCAATCACTCGACCAACTACTCGACCAACTACTCGACCAACTAGTTGACCAACTACTCGACCAACTACTCGACCAACTACTCGACCAACTACTCAACCAACTACTCTACCAACTACTCGACCAACCACTCGACCAACCAGTCAACCAACAATTCGTCTTACCAGTCGTCCAACCAGTCGATCAACTACTCGACCAATCACTCGACCAACTACTCGACCAATCGCTCGACCAACTACTCGACCAACTACTCGACCAACTACTCGACCAACTACTCGACCAACAACTCGACCATCTACTCGACCTACTACTCGACCAACTACTCGACCAACTACTCGACCAACTACTCGACCAACTACTCGACCAACAACTCGACCAACTACTCGACCGACCACTCGACCGACTACTCCACCAATCACTCGACCAACTACTCAATCAACTACTCGACCAACTACTCGACCAATCACTCGACCAACTACTCGACCAACTACTCGACCAACTTTCGACCAACTACTCGACCAACTACTCGACCAACTACTCGACCAACTACTTGACCAACTACTCGACCAATCACTCGACTACCTACTCGACCAATCGCTCGACCAACTACTCGACCAACTACTCGACCAACTACTCGACCAACTACTCGACCAACTACTCGACCAATAACTCGACCAACTACTCAACCAACTACTCGACCAACTACTCGACCAACTACTCGACCAACTACTCGACCAATCACTCGACCAACTACTCGACCAATTACTCGAACAACTACTTGACCAACTACTCAACAAACTACTCGACCAATCACTCGACCATTTACACGACCAACTTCTCGACCACATACTCGACCAACTACTCGTCCAACTACTCGACCAACTACTCGACCAGCTACTCGACCAACTACTCGACCAACTACTCGACCAACTACTCGACCAACTACTCGACCAACTACTCGACCAATCACTCGACCAACTACTCGACCAATTACTCGAACAACTACTTGACCAACTACTCAACAAACTACTCGACCAATCACTCGACCATTTACACGACCAACTTCTCGACCACATACTCGACCGACCACTCGACCGACCACTCGACCAATCACTCGAACAACTACTCGACCAACTACTCGACCAACTACTCGACCAATCACTCGACCAACTACTCGACCAACTACTCGACCAACTACTCGACCATCTACTCGACCTACTACTCGACCAACTACTCGACCAACTACTCGACCAACTACTCGACCAACTACTCGACCAACAACTCGACCAACTACTCGACCGACCACTCGACCGACTACTCCACCAATTACTCGACCAACTACTCGACCAACTACTCAATCAACTACTCGACCAACTACTCGACCAATCACTCGACTAACTACTCGACCAACTACTCGACCAACTTCCGACCAACTACTCGACCAACTACTCGACCAACTACTCGACCAACTACTTGACCAACTACTCGACCAATCACTCGACTACCTACTCGACCAATCGCTCGACCAACTACTCGACCAACTACTCGACCAACTACTCGACCAACTACTCGACCAACTACTCGACCAACAACTCGACCAACTACTCAACCAACTACTCGACCAACTACTCGACCAACTACTCGACCAACTACTCGACCAATCACTCGACCAACTACTCGACCAATTACTCGAACAACTACTTGACCAACTACTCAACAAACTACTCGACCAATCACTCGACCATTTACACGACCAACTTCTCGACCACATACTCGACCAACTACTCGTCCCACTACTCGACCAACTACTCGACCAGCTACTCGACCAACTACTCGACCAACTACTTGACCAACTACTCGACCAACTACTCGACCAACTACTCGACCAACTGCTCGACCAACTACTCGACCAACTACTCGACCAACTACTCGACCAACAACTCGACCAACTACTCGACCAGCTACTCGACCAACTACTCGACCAATCACTCGCCCAACTACTCGACCAACTACTGGAGCAATCAATCGACCAACTACTCGACCAACTACTCGACCAACTACTCGACCAACTTTCGACCAGCTACTCGACCAACTACTCGACCAACTACTTGACCGACTACTCGACCAACTACTCGACCAACTACTCGACCAACTGCTCGACCAACTACTCGACCAACTACTCGACCAATCACTCTACCAACTACTCGACCAACTACTCGACCGACCACTCGACCGACTACTCCACCAATCACTCGACCAACTACTCGACCAACTACTCGACTAATTACTCAACCAACTACTCGACCAATCACTCGACCAACTACTCGACCAACTACTCGGCCAACTACTCGACCAAATACTCGCCCAACTACTCGACCAACTACTTGACCAACTACTCGACCAACTACTCGACCAATCACTCGACCAACTACTCGACCAACTTCTCGACCAACTACTCGAACAACTACTCGTCCAACTACTCGACCAACTACTCGACCAGCTACTCGACCAACTACTGGAGCAATCAATCGACCAACTACTCGACCAACTACTCGACCAATCGTTCGACCAACTACTCGACCAATTTCTCGACCGACCAATCGACCAATCACTCGACTAACTCCTCGAACAACTACTCGACCAACAACTCGACTAATTACTCAACCAACTACTCGACCAATCACTCGACCAACTACTCGACCAACTACTCGACCAACTACTTGACCAACTACTCGACCAACTACTCGACCAACTACTCGACCAACTACTCAACCAACTACTCTACCAACTACTCGACCAACCACTAGACCAACCAGTCAACCAACAATTCGTCTTACCAGTCGTCCAACCAGTCGATCAACTACTCGACTACCTACTCGACCACCTACTCGACCGACTACTCGACCAACTACTCGACCAACTACTCGACCCACTACTCGACCAACTACTCAACCAACTACTCGACCAACTACTCGACCAGCTACTCGACCAACTACTCGACCAACTACTCGACCAATCGCTCGACCAATCACTCGACCAACTACTCGACCAACTACTGGAGCAATCAATCGACCAACTACTCGACCAATCGCTCGACCAACTACTCGACCAATCACTCGACCAACTACTCGACCAACTACTCGACCAACTACTCGACCAACTACTCGACCAACTACTTGACCAACTACTCGACCAATCACTCGACCAACTACTCGACCCACTACTCGACCAACTACTCAACCAACTACTCGACCAACTATTTGACCAACTACTCGACCAATCACTCGACCAACTACTCGACCAATCGCTCGACCAACTACTCGACCAACTACTCGACCAACTACTCGACCAACTACTCGACCAACAACTCGACCAACTACTCGACCGTCCACTCGACCGACAACTTGACCAATCACTCGACCAACTACTCAACCAACTACTCGACCAACTACTCGACCAACCACTCGACCAACTAGTCAACCAACAATTCGTCTTACCAGTCGTCCAACCAGTCGATCAACTACTCGACTACCTACTCGACCAACTACTCGACCGACTACTCGACCAACTACTCGACCAACTACTCGACCCACTACTCGACCAACTACTTAACCAACTACTTGACCAACTACTTGACCAACTACTCGACCAATCACTCGACCAACTACTCGACCAATCGCTCGACCAACTACACGACCAACTACTCGACCAACTACTCGACCAAATACTCGACCAACTACTCAACCAACTACTCGACCAACTACTCGACCAATCACACGACCAACTACTCGACCAACAACTCGAAAAACTACTCGACCAACTACTCGACCAACTACTCGACTAATTACTCAACCAACTACTCGACCAATCACTCGACCAACTACTCGACCAACTACTCGACCAACTACTTGACCAACTACTCGACCAATCACTCGACCAACTACTCGACCAACTACTCAACCAACTACTCTACCAACTACTCGACCAACCACTAGACCAACCAGTCAACCAACAATTCGTCTTACCAGTCGTCCAACCAGTCGATCAACTACTCGACTACCTACTCGACCACCTACTCGACCGACTACTCGACCAACTACTCGACCAACTACTCGACCCACTACTCGACCAACTACTCAACCAACTACTCGACCAATCACTCGAACAACTACTCGACCAACTAATCGACCAACTACTCGACCAATCACTCGACCAACTACTCGACCAATCACACGACCAACTACTCGACCAACAACTCGAAAAAGTACTCGACCAACTACTCGACCAACTACTCGACTAATTACTCAACCAACTACTCGACCAATCACTCGACCAACTACTCGACCAACTACTCGACCAACTACTTGACCAACTACTCGACCAATCACTCGACCAACTACTCGACCAACTACTCAACCAACTACTCTACCAACTACTCGACCAACCACTAGACCAACCAGTCAACCAACAAGTCGTCTTACCAATCGTCCAACCAGTCGATCAACTAC
>JANLBV010000077.1:7500-54000 GCA_029849275.1 Papilio elwesi
AGGAGTAGGTAGGTAGGCAGGTAGGTCGGTAGGTCAGAGGTAGGTAGGTAGGTAGGTACGTTAGGTAGCATAGCTTACGGTACGCGTAGGAGGTACTGTACGGTTACGGTAGCTTACGGTAGGTCGGTACTGTACGGTACGGTACGTACGGTACGGTAGGTACGGTACGGTAGGTAGGTAGGTACGGTAGACGGTACGGTAGGTAGCTGACGGTAGGAGGTACTGCTAGCGTAAGTCGGTAGGCTGTACGGTAGGTATGGTAGGTAGGTAGTTAGGTACGGTAGCGTAGGTCGGTAGCTGGATAGGTAGGTAGGTAGGTAGGTAGCTTGGTAGGTACGGTAGGTCGGTACTGATACGGTGACGGTAGCTTAGGCTACGGTAGGCGGTAGCTTAGCGTACGGTAGGACGTACGGCTCGGTAGGTAGGTAGGTAGGTAGTAGCTTCGATAGGTAGGTAGGAGGTATGTAGTTAGGTGGGTAGGTAGACCAACCAGTCGACCAACTACTCGACCAACTACTCGACCAACTACTCGACCAACTACTCGACCAACTACTCGAGCAATCACTCGACCAACTACTCAACCAACTACTCGACCAACTACTCGACTAATTACTCAACCAACTACTCGACCAATCACTCGACCAACTACTCGACCAACGACTCGACCAACTACTCGTTCAACTACTCGACCGACTACTCGACCAACTACTCGACCAATCGCTCGACCAACTACTCGACCAACTACTAGACCACCTACTCGACCAATAACTCGACCAACGACTCGACCAACTACTGGAGCAATCACCCGACCAACTACTCGATCAGCTACTCGACCAACTACTCGACCAACTACTCGACCGACCACTCGACCGACAACTCGACCAATCACTCGAACAACTACTCGACCAACTACTCGACCAACTACTCGACCAATCACTCGACCAACTACTCGACCTACTACTCGACCAACTACTCGAACAACTAATCGACCAACTACTCGACCAACTACTCGACCAACTACTCGACCAACTACTCGACCGACCACTCGACCGACTACTCCACCAATCACTCGACCAACTACTCTACCAACTACTCGACCAACTACTCGACCAACTACTCGAGCAATCACTCGACCAACTACTCAACCAACTACTCGACCAACTACTCGACCGACCACTCGACCGTATACTCGACCAATCACTCGACCAACTACTCGACCAACTACTCGACCAACTACTCAACCAACTACTCGACCAACTACTCGACCAATAACTCGACCAATCACTCGACCAACTACTCGACCAACTTCTCGACCAACTACTCGACCAACTACTCATCCAACTACTCGACCAACTACTCGACCAGCTACTCGACCAACTACTCGACCAACTACTCGACCAACTACTCGAGCAATCACTCGACCAACTACTCAACCAACTACTCGACCAACTACTCGACTAATTACTCAACCAACTACTCGACCAATCACTCGACCAACTACTCGACCAACGACTCGACCAACTACTCGTTCAACTACTCGACCGACTACTCGACCAACTACTCGACCAATCGCTCGACCAACTACTCGACCAACTACTAGACCACCTACTCGACCAATAACTCGACCAACGACTCGACCAACTACTGGAGCAATCACCCGACCAACTACTCGATCAGCTACTCGACCAACTACTCGACCAACTACTCGACCGACCACTCGACCGACAACTCGACCAATCACTCGAACAACTACTCGACCAACTACTCGACCAACTACTCGACCAATCACTCGACCAACTACTCGACCAACTACTCGACCAACTACTCGACCAACTACTCGACCGACCACTCGACCGACTACTCCACCAATCACTCGACCAACTACTCGACCAACTACTCGACCAACTACTCAACCAACTACTCGACCAACTACTCGACCAATCACTCGACCAACTACTCGACCAACTACTCGACCAATAACTCGACCAACTACTCGACCAACTACTCGACCAACTACTCGACCAACTACTCGACCAACTACTCGACCAACTACTCGACCAACCACTCGACCAACTACTCGACCAAATACTCGACCAAAACTTGACCAACTACTCGACCAACTACTCGACCAACTACTCGACCAACTACTCGACCAATCACTCGACCAACTACTCGACCAACTACTCGACCAACTACTTGACCAACTAATCGACCAACTACTCGACCAATCACTCGACCAACTACTCGACCAACTTCTCGACCAACTACTCGACCAACTACTCATCCAACTACTCGACCAACTACTCGACCAGCTACTCGACCAACTACTCGACCGACCACTCGACCGACCACTCGACCAATCACTCGAACAACTACTCGACCAACTACTCGACCAACTACTCGACCAATCACTCGACCAACTACTCGACCAACTACTCGACCAACTACTCGACCATCTACTCGACCAACTACTCGACCAACTACTCGACCAACTACTCGACCGACCACTCGACCGTATACTCGACCAATCACTCGACCAACTACTCGACCAACTACTCGACCAACTACTCAACCAACTACTCGACCAACTACTCGACCAATCACTCGACCAACTACTCGACCAACTACTCGACCAACTACTCGACCAACTACTCGACCAACTACTCGACCAACTACTCGACCAACTACTCGACCAACCACTCGACCAACTACTCGACCAACTACTAGACCAACTACTCGAGCAATCACTCGACCAACTACTCGACCAACGACTGGAGCAATCACTCGACCAACGACTCGACCAGCTACTCGACCAGCTACTCAACCAACTACTCGACCAACTACTCGACCAACTACTCGACCAACTACTAGTCCAACTACTCGACCAACTACTCGACCAACTACTCGACCAATCGCTGGACCAACTACTAGACCAACTACTAGACCAACTACTCGACCAATCACTTGACCAACGACTCGACCAACTACTGGAGCAATCACTCGACCAACGACTCGACCAGCTACTCGACCAACTACTCGACCAACTACGCGACCAACTACTCGACCAACAACTCGACCAACTACTGGAGCAATCAATCGACCAACTACTCGACCAACTACTCGACCAACTACTCGACCAACTACTCGACCGACCACTCGACCGACCACTCGACCAATCACTCGACCAACTCCTCGACCAACTACTCGACCAACTACTCGACTAATTACTCAACCAACTACTCGACCAATCACTCGACCAACTACTCGACCAACTACTCCACCAACTACTTGACCAACTACTCGACCAATCACTCGACCAACTACTCGACCAACTACTCAACCAACTACTCTACCAACTACTCGACCAACCACTAGACCAACCAGTCAACCAACAATTCGTCTTACCAGTCGTCCAACCAGTCGATCAACTACTCGACTACCTACTCGACCACCTACTCGACCGACTACTCGACCAACTACTCGACCAACTACTCGACCCACTACTCGACCAACTACTCAACCAACTACTCGACCAATCACTCGAACAACTACTCGACCAACTAATCGACCAACTACTCGACCAATCACTCGACCAACTACTCGACCAATCACTCGACCAACTACTCGACCAACGACTCGACCAACTACTCGTCCAACTACTCGACCGACTACTCGACCAACTACTCGACCAATCGCTCGACCAACTACTCAACCAACTACTAGACCAACTACTCGACCAATAACTCGACCAACTACTCGACCAACTACTGGAGCAATCACCCGACCAACTACTCGACCAGCTACTCGACCAACTACTCGACTAACTACTCGACCGACCACTCGACCGACCACTCGACCAATCACTCGAACAACTACTCGACCAACTACTCGACCAACTACTCGACCAATCACTCGACCAACTACTCGACCAACTACTCGACCAACTACTCGACCATCTACTCGACCTACTACTCGACCAACTACTCGACCAACTACTCGACCAACTACTCGACCAACTACTCGACCAACAACTCGACCAACTACTCGACCGACCACTCGACCGACTACTCCACCAATCACTCGACCAACTACTCGACCAACTACTCAATCAACTACTCGACGAACTACTCGACCAATCACTCGACCAACTACTCGACCAACTACTCGACCAACTACTCGACCAACTACTCGACCAACTACTCGACCAACTACTCGACCGACCACTCGACCGACTACTCGACTAATCACTCGACCAATCACTCGACCAACTACTCGACCAACTAATCGACCAACTACTTGACCAACCAGTCGACCAACTACTCGACCAACTACTCGACCAACTACTCGAGCAATCACTCGACCAACTACTCAACCAACTACTCGACCAATCACTCGACCAACTACTCGACCAACTACTCGACCGACCACTCGACCGACCACTCGACCAACCACTCGACCAACTACTCAACCATCTACTCGACCAACTACTCGACCAACTATTTGACCAACTACTCGACCAACTACTCGACCAACTACTCGACCAACTACTCGACCAACCAGTCGACCAACTACTCGACCAACTACTCGACCAACTACTCGACCAACTACTCGACCAATCACTCGACCAACTACTCGACCAACTACTCGACTAACTACTCGACCAACTACTTGACCAACTACTTGACCAATCACTCGACCAACTACTCGACCAATCGCTCGACCAACTACTCGACCAACTACTCGACCAACTACTTGACCAATCACTCGAACAACTACTCGACCAACTACTCGACCGACCACTCGACCGACCACTCGACCAACCACTCGACCAACTACTCAACCGTCTACTCGACCAACTACTCGACCAACTATTTGACCAACTACTCGACCAACTACTCGACCAACTACTCGACCAACTACTCGAGCAGTCACTCGACCAACTACTCGACCAACTACTCGACCAACCACTCGACCGACAACTCGACCAACTACTCGGCCAACTACTCGACCAACTACTGGACCAGCCAGTCGACCAACAAGTCGAATAACCAGTCGACCAACTGCTCGACTACCTACTCGACCAACTACTCGACCAACTACTCGACCAACTACTCGACCAACTACTCGACCCACTACTTGACCAACTACTCGACCAACTACTCGACCAACTACTCGACCAATCACTCGACCAACTACTCGACCAATCGCTCCACCAACTACTCGACCAACTACTCGAACGACCACTCGACCTACCACTCGGCCAATCACTCGACCAACTACTCGACCACCTACTTGACCTACCACTCGACCAATTACTCGACCAACTACTCGACCAACTACTCGACCAATCGCTCGACCAACAACTCGACCAATCGCTCGACCAACTACTCGGCAAACTACTCGACCAACTACTCGACCAACTAGTTGACCAACTACTCGACCAACTACTCGACCAACTACTCGACCAACTACTCGACCAACCAGTCGACCAACTACTCGACCAACTACTCGACCAACTACTCCTACCAACTACTCGACCAATCACTCGACCAACTACTCGACCAACTACTCGACCAACTACTCGACCAACTACTTGACCAACTACTCGACCAATCACTCGACCAACTACTCGACCAATCGCTCGACCAACTTTTCGACCAACTACTTGACCAACTACTTGACCAATCACTCGAACAACTACTCGACCAACTACTCGACCGACCACTCGACCGACCACTCGACCAACCACTCGACCAACTACTCAACCATCTACTCGACCAACTACTCGACCAACTATTTGACCGACTACTCGACCAAGTACTCGACCAACTACTCGAGCAGTCACTCGACCAACTACTCGACCAACTACTCGACCAACCACTCGACCGACCACTCGACCAACTACTCGGCCAACTACTCGACCAACTACTCGACCAACTACTCGACCCACTACTCGACCAACTACTCAACCAACTACTCGACCAACTACTTGACCAACTACTCGACCAATCACTCGACCAACTACTCGACCAATCGCTCGACCAACTACTCGACCAACTACTCGACCAACTACTCGACCAACAACTCGACCAACTACTCGACCGTCCACTCGACTGACAACTTGACCAATCACTCGACCAACTACTCAACCAACTACTCGACCAATTACTCGTCCAACCACTCGACCAAGCAGTCAACCAACAATTCGTCTTACCAGTCGTCCAACCAGTCGATCAACTACTCGACTACCTACTCGACCAACTACTCGACCGACTACTCGACCAACTACTCGACCAACTACTCGACCCACTACTCGACCAACTACTCAACCAACTACTTGACCAACTACTTGACCAACTACTCGACCAATCACTCGACCAACTACTCGACCAAACGCTCGACCAACTACACGACCAACTACTCGTTCAACTACTCGACCAACTACTCGACCAACAACTCGAACAACTACTCGACCAACTACTCGACCAACTACTCGACCAACTACGCGACCAACTACTCGACCAACAACTCGACCAACTTCTCGACCAACTACTCGACCAACTGCTCGACCAACTACTCGACCAACTACTCGACCAATCACTCTACCAACTACTCGACCAACTACTCCACCCGACCACTCGACCGACCACTCGACCAATCACTCGACCAACTACTCGACCAACTACTCGACCAACTACTCGACTAATTACTCAACCATCTACTCGACCAATCACTCGACCAACTACTCGACCAACTACTCGGCCAACTACTCGACCAAATACTCGTCCAACTACTCGACCAACTACTTGACCAACTACTCGACCAACTACTCGACCAATCACTCGACCAACTACTCGACCAACTTCTCGACCAACTACTCGACCAACTACTCGTCCAACTACTCGACCAACTACTCGACCAGCTACTCGACCAACTACTGGAGCAATCAATCGACCAACTACTCGACCAACTACTCGACCAATCGCTCGACCAACTACTCGACCAATCACTCGACCGACCAATCGACCAATCACTCGACTAACTCCTCGACCAACTACTCGACCAATAACTCGACCAACTACTCGACCAACTACTCGACCAACTACTCGACCAACTACTCGACCAACTACTCGACCAACTACTCGACCAACCACTCGACCAACTACTCGACCAAATACTCGACCAACAACTTGACCAACTACTCGACCAACTACTCGACCAACTACTCGACCAACTACTCGACCAATCACTCGAACAACTACTCGACCAACTACTCGACCAACTACTTGACCAACTAATCGACCAACTACTCAACCAATCACTCGACCAACTACTCGACCAACTTCTCGACCAACTACTCGACCAACTACTCGACCAACTACTCGACCAACTACTCGACCAACTACTCGACCAACCACTCGACCAAATACTCGACCAAATACTCGACCAACAACTTGACCAACTACTCGACCAACTACTCGACCAACTACTCGACCAACTACTCGACCAATCACTCGAACAACTACTCGACCAACTACTCGACCAACTACTTGACCAACTAATCGACCAACTACTCAACCAATCACTCGACCAACTACTCGACCAACTACTCGACCAGCTACTCGACCAACTACTCGACCGACCACTCGACCGACCACTCGACCAATCACTCGAACAACTACTCGACCAACTACTCGACCAACTACTCGACCAATCACTCGACCAACTACTCGACCAATCACTCGACCAACTACTCGACCAACTACTCGACCAACTACTCAACCAACTACTCGACCAACTACTCGACCAATCACTCGACCAACTACTCGACCAACTACTCGACCAACTACTCGACCAACTACTCGACCAACTACTCGACCAACTACTCGACCAACTACTCGACCAACCACTCGACCAACTACTCGACCAACTACTAGACCAACTAATCGAGCAATCACTCGACCAACTACTCGACCAACGACTGGAGCAATCACTCGACCAACGACTCGACCAGCTACTCGACCAACTACTCAACCAACTACTCGACCAACTACTCGACCAACTACTCGACCAACTACTCGTCCAACTACTCGACCAACTACTCGACCAACTACTCGACCAATCGCTGGACCAACTACTCGACCAACTACTAGACCAACTACTCGACCAATCACTCGACCAACGACTCGACCAACTACTGGAGCAATCACTCGACCAACGACTCGACCAGCAACTCGACCAACTACTCGACCAACTACGCGACCAACTACTCGACCAACAACTCGACAAACTACTGGAGCAATCAATCGACCAACTACTCGACCAACTACTCGACCAACTACTCGACCAACTACTCGACCGACCACTCGACCGACCACTCGACCAATCACTCGACCAACTCCTCGACCAACTACTCGACCAACTACTCGACTAATTACTCAACCAACTACTCGACCAATCACTCGACCAACTACTCGACCAACTACTCGACCAACTACTTGACCAACTACTCGACCAATCACTCGACCAACTACTCGACCAACTACTCAACCAACTACTCTACCAACTACTCGACCAACCACTAGACCAACCAGTCAACCAACAATTCGTCTTACCAGTCGTCCAACCAGTCGATCAACTACTCGACTACCTACTCGACCACCTACTCGACCGACTACTCGACCAACTACTCGACCAACTACTCGACCCACTACTCGACCAACTACTCAACCAACTACTCGACCAATCACTCGAACAACTACTCGACCAACTAATAGACCAACTGCTCGACCAATCACTCGACCAACTACTCGACCAATCACTCGACCAACTACTCGACCAACGACTCGACTAACTACTCGTCCAACTACTCGACCGACTACTCGACCAACTACTCGACCAATCGCTCGACCAACTACTCGACCAACTACTAGACCAACTACTCGACCAATAACTCGACCAACTACTGGAGCAATCACCCGACCAACTACTCGACCAGCTACTCGACCAACTACTCGACTAACTACTCGACCGACCACTCGACCGACCACTCGACCAATCACTCGAACAACTACTCGACCAACTACTCGACCAACTACTCGACCAATCACTCGACCAATTACTCGACCAACTACTCGACCAACTACTCGACCATCTACTCGACCTACTACTCGACCAACTAATAGACCAACTGCTCGACCAATCACTCGACCAACTACTCGACCAATCACTCGACCAACTACTCGACCAACGACTCGACTAACTACTCGTCCAACTACTCGACCGACTACTCGACCAACTACTCGACCAATCGCTCGACCAACTACTCGACCAACTACTAGACCAACTACTCGACCAATAACTCGACCAACTACTCGACCAACGACTCGACTAACTACTCGTCCAACTACTCGACCGACTACTCGACCAACTACTCGACCAATCGCTCGACCAACTACTCGACCAACTACTAGACCAACTACTCGACCAATAACTCGACCAACTACTGGAGCAATCACCCGACCAACTACTCGACCAGCTACTCGACCAACTACTCGACTAACTACTCGACCGACCACTCGACCGACCACTTGACCAATCACTCGAACAACTACTCGACCAACTACTCGACCAACAACTCGACCAACTACTCGACCGACCACTCGACCGACTACTCCACCAATCACTCGACCAACTACTCGACCAACTACTCAATCAACTACTCGACCAACTACTCGACCAATCACTCGACCAACTACTCGACCAACTACTCGACCAACTACTCGACCAACTACTCGACCAACTACTCGACCAACTACTCGACCAACTACTCGACCAATCACTCGACCAACTACTCGACCAACTACTCGACCAACTACTCGACCATCTACTCGACCTACTACTCGACCAACTACTCGACCAACTACTTGACCAACTACTCGACCAACTACTCGACCAACAACTCGACCAACTACTCGACCGACCACTCGACCGACTACTCCACCAATCACTCGACCAACTACTCGACCAACTACTCAATCAACTACTCGACCAACTACTCGACCAATCACTCGACCAACTACTCGACCAACTACTCGACCAACTACTCGACCAACTACTCGACCAGCTACTCGACCAACTACTCGACTAACTACTCGACCGACCACTCGACCGACCACTCGACCAATCACTCGAACAACTACTCGACCAACTACTCGACCAACTACTCGACCAACTACTCGACCATCTACTCGACCTACTACTCGACCAACTACTCGACCAACTACTCGACCAACTACTCGACCAACTACTCGACCAACAACTCGTCCAACTACTCGACCGACCACTCGACCGACTACTCCACCAATCACTCGACCCACTACTCGACCAACTACTCAACCAACTACTCGACCAATCACTCGAACAACTACTCGAACAACTAATCGACCAACTACTCGACCAATCACTCGACCAACTACTCGACCAATCACTCGACCAACTACTCGACCAACGACTCGACCAACTACTCGTCCAACTACTCGACCGACTACTCGACCAACTACTCGACCAATCGCTCGACCAACTACTCGACCAACTACTAGACCAACTACTCGACCAATAACTCGACCAACTACTGGAGCAATCACCCGACCGACCACTCGACCAATCACTCGAACAACTACTCGACCAACTACTCGACCAACTACTCGACCAATCACTCGACCAACTACTCGACCAACTACTAGACCAACTACTCGACCATCTACTCGACCTACTACTCGACCAACTACTCGACCAACTACTCGACCAACTACTCGACCAACTACTCGACCAACTACTCGACCAACAACTCGACCAACTACTCGACCGACCACTCGACCGACTACTCCACCAATCACTCGACCAACTACTCGACCAACTACTCAATCAACTACTCGACCAACTACTCGACCAATCACTCGACCAACTACTCGACCAACTACTCGACCAACTACTCGACCAACTACTCGACCAACTACTCGACCAACTACTCGACCGACCACTCGGCCGACTACTCGACTAATCACTCGACCAATCACTCGACCAACTACTCGACCAACTACTCGACCAACTACTTGACCAACCAGTCGACCAACTACTCGACCAACTACTCGACCAACTACTCGAGCAATCACTCGACCAACTACTCAACCAACTACTCGACCAATCACTCGACCAACTACTCGACCAACTACTCGACCGACCACTCGACCGACCCCTCGACCAACCACTCGACCAACTACTCAACCATCTACTCGACCAACTACTCGACCAACTATTTGACCAACTACTCGACCAACTACTCGACCAACTACTCGACCAACTACTCGACCAACTACTCGACCAACCAGTCGACCAACTACTCGACCAACTACTCGACCAACTACTCGACCAACTACTCGACCAATCACTCGACCAACTACTCGACCAACTACTCGACCAACTACTCGACCAACTACTTGACCAACTACTCGACCAATCACTCGACCAACTACTCGACCAATCGCTCGACCGACAACTCGACCAACTACTCGGCCAACTACTTGACCAACTACTGGACCAGCCAGTCGACCAACAAGTCGACTAACCAACTGCTCGACTACCTACTCGACCAACTACTCGACCAACTACTCGACCAACTACTCGACCAACTACTCGACCCACTACTTGACCAACTACTCGACCAACTACTCGACCAACTACTCGACCAATCACTCGACCAACTACTCGACCAATCGCTCGACCAACTACTCGACCAACTACTCGAACGACCACTCGACCTACCACTCGGCCAATCACTCGACCAACTACTCGACCACCTACTTGACCTACCACTCGACCAATTACTCGACCAACTACTCGACCAACTACTCGACCAATCGCTCGACCAACAACTCGACCAATCGCTCGACCAACTACTCGGCAAACTACTCGACCAACTACTCGACCAACTAGTTGACAAACTTCTCGACCAACTACTCGACCAACTACTCGACCAACTACTCGACCAACCAGTCGACCAACTACTCGACCAACTACTCGACCAACTACTCCTACCAACTACTCGACCAATCACTCGACCAACTACTCGACCAACTACTCGACCAACTACTCGACCAACTACTTGACCAACTACTCGACCAATCACTCGACCAACTACTCGACCAATCGCTCGACCAACTACTCGACCAACTACTCGACCAACTACTTGACCAATCACTCGAACAACTACTCGACCAACTACTCGACCGACCACTCGACCGACCACTCGACTAACCACTCGACTAACTACTCAACCATCTACTCGACCAACTACTCGACCAATAACTCGACCAACGACTCGACCAACTACTGGAGCAATCACCCGACCAACTACTCGATCAGCTACTCGACCAACTACTCGACCAACTACTCGACCGACCACTCGACCGACAACTCGACCAATCACTCGAACAACTACTCGACCAACTACTCGACCAACTACTCGACCAATCACTCGACCAACTACTCGACCTACTACTCGACCAACTACTCGAACAACTAATCGACCAACTACTCGACCAACTACTCGACCAACTACTCGACCAACTACTCGACCGACCACTCGACCGACTACTCCACCAATCACTCGACCAACTACTCTACCAACTACTCGACCAACTACTCGACCAACTACTCGAGCAATCACTCGACCAACTACTCAACCAACTACTCGACCAACTACTCGACCGACCACTCGACCGTATACTCGACCAATCACTCGACCAACTACTCGACCAACTACTCGACCAACTACTCAACCAACTACTCGACCAACTACTCGACCAATAACTCGACCAATCACTCGACCAACTACTCGACCAACTTCTCGACCAACTACTCGACCAACTACTCATCCAACTACTCGACCAACTACTCGACCAGCTACTCGACCAACTACTCGACCAACTACTCGACCAACTACTCGAGCAATCACTCGACCAACTACTCAACCAACTACTCGACCAACTACTCGACTAATTACTCAACCAACTACTCGACCAATCACTCGACCAACTACTCGACCAACGACTCGACCAACTACTCGTTCAACTACTCGACCGACTACTCGACCAACTACTCGACCAATCGCTCGACCAACTACTCGACCAACTACTAGACCACCTACTCGACCAATAACTCGACCAACGACTCGACCAACTACTGGAGCAATCACCCGACCAACTACTCGATCAGCTACTCGACCAACTACTCGACCAACTACTCGACCGACCACTCGACCGACAACTCGACCAATCACTCGAACAACTACTCGACCAACTACTCGACCAACTACTCGACCAATCACTCGACCAACTACTCGACCAACTACTCGACCAACTACTCGACCAACTACTCGACCGACCACTCGACCGACTACTCCACCAATCACTCGACCAACTACTCGACCAACTACTCGACCAACTACTCAACCAACTACTCGACCAACTACTCGACCAATCACTCGACCAACTACTCGACCAACTACTCGACCAATAACTCGACCAACTACTCGACCAACTACTCGACCAACTACTCGACCAACTACTCGACCAACTACTCGACCAACTACTCGACCAACCACTCGACCAACTACTCGACCAAATACTCGACCAACAACTTGACCAACTACTCGACCAACTACTCGACCAACTACTCGACCAACTACTCGACCAATCACTCGACCAACTACTCGACCAACTACTCGACCAACTACTTGACCAACTAATCGACCAACTACTCGACCAATCACTCGACCAACTACTCGACCAACTTCTCGACCAACTACTCGACCAACTACTCATCCAACTACTCGACCAACTACTCGACCAGCTACTCGACCAACTACTCGACCGACCACTCGACCGACCACTCGACCAATCACTCGAACAACTACTCGACCAACTACTCGACCAACTACTCGACCAATCACTCGACCAACTACTCGACCAACTACTCGACCAACTACTCGACCATCTACTCGACCAACTACTCGACCAACTACTCGACCAACTACTCGACCGACCACTCGACCGTATACTCGACCAATCACTCGACCAACTACTCGACCAACTACTCGACCAACTACTCAACCAACTACTCGACCAACTACTCGACCAATCACTCGACCAACTACTCGACCAACTACTCGACCAACTACTCGACCAACTACTCGACCAACTACTCGACCAACTACTCGACCAACTACTCGACCAACCACTCGACCAACTACTCGACCAACTACTAGACCAACTACTCGAGCAATCACTCGACCAACTACTCGACCAACGACTGGAGCAATCACTCGACCAACGACTCGACCAGCTACTCGACCAACTACTCAACCAACTACTCGACCAACTACTCGACCAACTACTCGACCAACTACTAGTCCAACTACTCGACCAACTACTCGACCAACTACTCGACCAATCGCTGGACCAACTACTAGACCAACTACTAGACCAACTACTCGACCAATCACTTGACCAACGACTCGACCAACTACTGGAGCAATCACTCGACCAACGACTCGACCAGCTACTCGACCAACTACTCGACCAACTACGCGACCAACTACTCGACCAACAACTCGACCAACTACTGGAGCAATCAATCGACCAACTACTCGACCAACTACTCGACCAACTACTCGACCAACTACTCGACCGACCACTCGACCGACCACTCGACCAATCACTCGACCAACTCCTCGACCAACTACTCGACCAACTACTCGACTAATTACTCAACCAACTACTCGACCAATCACTCGACCAACTACTCGACCAACTACTCCACCAACTACTTGACCAACTACTCGACCAATCACTCGACCAACTACTCGACCAACTACTCAACCAACTACTCTACCAACTACTCGACCAACCACTAGACCAACCAGTCAACCAACAATTCGTCTTACCAGTCGTCCAACCAGTCGATCAACTACTCGACTACCTACTCGACCACCTACTCGACCGACTACTCGACCAACTACTCGACCAACTACTCGACCCACTACTCGACCAACTACTCAACCAACTACTCGACCAATCACTCGAACAACTACTCGACCAACTAATCGACCAACTACTCGACCAATCACTCGACCAACTACTCGACCAATCACTCGACCAACTACTCGACCAACGACTCGACCAACTACTCGTCCAACTACTCGACCGACTACTCGACCAACTACTCGACCAATCGCTCGACCAACTACTCAACCAACTACTAGACCAACTACTCGACCAATAACTCGACCAACTACTCGACCAACTACTGGAGCAATCACCCGACCAACTACTCGACCAGCTACTCGACCAACTACTCGACTAACTACTCGACTGACCACTCGACCGACCACTCGACCAATCACTCGAACAACTACTCGACCAACTACTCGACCAACTACTCGACCAATCACTCGACCAACTACTCGACCAACTACTCGACCAACTACTCGACCATCTACTCGACCTACTACTCGACCAACTACTCGACCAACTACTCGACCAACTACTCGACCAACTACTCGACCAACAACTCGACCAACTACTCGACCGACCACTCGACCGACTACTCCACCAATCACTCGACCAACTACTCGACCAACTACTCAATCAACTACTCGACGAACTACTCGACCAATCACTCGACCAACTACTCGACCAACTACTCGACCAACTACTCGACCAACTACTCGACCAACTACTCGACCAACTACTCGACCGACCACTCGACCGACTACTCGACTAATCACTCGACCAATCACTCGACCAACTACTCGACCAACTAATCGACCAACTACTTGACCAACCAGTCGACCAACTACTCGACCAACTACTCGACCAACTACTCGAGCAATCACTCGACCAACTACTCAACCAACTACTCGACCAATCACTCGACCAACTACTCGACCAACTACTCGACCGACCACTCGACCGACCACTCGACCAACCACTCGACCAACTACTCAACCATCTACTCGACCAACTACTCGACCAACTATTTGACCAACTACTCGACCAACTACTCGACCAACTACTCGACCAACTACTCGACCAACCAGTCGACCAACTACTCGACCAACTACTCGACCAACTACTCGACCAACTACTCGACCAATCACTCGACCAACTACTCGACCAACTACTCGACCAACTACTCGACCAACTACTTGACCAACTACTTGACCAATCACTCGACCAACTACTCGACCAATCGCTCGACCAACTACTCGACCAACTACTCGACCAACTACTTGACCAATCACTCGAACAACTACTCGACCAACTACTCGACCGACCACTCGACCGACCACTCGACCAACCACTCGACCAACTACTCAACCGTCTACTCGACCAACTACTCGACCAACTATTTGACCAACTACTCGACCAACTACTCGACCAACTACTCGACCAACTACTCGAGCAGTCACTCGACCAACTACTCGACCAACTACTCGACCAACCACTCGACCGACAACTCGACCAACTACTCGGCCAACTACTCGACCAACTACTGGACCAGCCAGTCGACCAACAAGTCGAATAACCAGTCGACCAACTGCTCGACTACCTACTCGACCAACTACTCGACCAACTACTCGACCAACTACTCGACCAACTACTCGACCCACTACTTGACCAACTACTCGACCAACTACTCGACCAACTACTCGACCAATCACTCGACCAACTACTCGACCAATCGCTCCACCAACTACTCGACCAACTACTCGAACGACCACTCGACCTACCACTCGGCCAATCACTCGACCAACTACTCGACCACCTACTTGACCTACCACTCGACCAATTACTCGACCAACTACTCGACCAACTACTCGACCAATCGCTCGACCAACAACTCGACCAATCGCTCGACCAACTACTCGGCAAACTACTCGACCAACTACTCGACCAACTAGTTGACCAACTACTCGACCAACTACTCGACCAACTACTCGACCAACTACTCGACCAACCAGTCGACCAACTACTCGACCAACTACTCGACCAACTACTCCTACCAACTACTCGACCAATCACTCGACCAACTACTCGACCAACTACTCGACCAACTACTCGACCAACTACTTGACCAACTACTCGACCAATCACTCGACCAACTACTCGACCAATCGCTCGACCAACTTTTCGACCAACTACTTGACCAACTACTTGACCAATCACTCGAACAACTACTCGACCAACTACTCGACCGACCACTCGACCGACCACTCGACCAACCACTCGACCAACTACTCAACCATCTACTCGACCAACTACTCGACCAACTATTTGACCGACTACTCGACCAAGTACTCGACCAACTACTCGAGCAGTCACTCGACCAACTACTCGACCAACTACTCGACCAACCACTCGACCGACCACTCGACCAACTACTCGGCCAACTACTCGACCAACTACTCGACCAACTACTCGACCCACTACTCGACCAACTACTCAACCAACTACTCGACCAACTACTTGACCAACTACTCGACCAATCACTCGACCAACTACTCGACCAATCGCTCGACCAACTACTCGACCAACTACTCGACCAACTACTCGACCAACAACTCGACCAACTACTCGACCGTCCACTCGACTGACAACTTGACCAATCACTCGACCAACTACTCAACCAACTACTCGACCAATTACTCGTCCAACCACTCGACCAAGCAGTCAACCAACAATTCGTCTTACCAGTCGTCCAACCAGTCGATCAACTACTCGACTACCTACTCGACCAACTACTCGACCGACTACTCGACCAACTACTCGACCAACTACTCGACCCACTACTCGACCAACTACTCAACCAACTACTTGACCAACTACTTGACCAACTACTCGACCAATCACTCGACCAACTACTCGACCAAACGCTCGACCAACTACACGACCAACTACTCGTTCAACTACTCGACCAACTACTCGACCAACAACTCGAACAACTACTCGACCAACTACTCGACCAACTACTCGACCAACTACGCGACCAACTACTCGACCAACAACTCGACCAACTTCTCGACCAACTACTCGACCAACTGCTCGACCAACTACTCGACCAACTACTCGACCAATCACTCTACCAACTACTCGACCAACTACTCCACCCGACCACTCGACCGACCACTCGACCAATCACTCGACCAACTACTCGACCAACTACTCGACCAACTACTCGACTAATTACTCAACCATCTACTCGACCAATCACTCGACCAACTACTCGACCAACTACTCGGCCAACTACTCGACCAAATACTCGTCCAACTACTCGACCAACTACTTGACCAACTACTCGACCAACTACTCGACCAATCACTCGACCAACTACTCGACCAACTTCTCGACCAACTACTCGACCAACTACTCGTCCAACTACTCGACCAACTACTCGACCAGCTACTCGACCAACTACTGGAGCAATCAATCGACCAACTACTCGACCAACTACTCGACCAATCGCTCGACCAACTACTCGACCAATCACTCGACCGACCAATCGACCAATCACTCGACTAACTCCTCGACCAACTACTCGACCAATAACTCGACCAACTACTCGACCAACTACTCGACCAACTACTCGACCAACTACTCGACCAACTACTCGACCAACTACTCGACCAACCACTCGACCAACTACTCGACCAAATACTCGACCAACAACTTGACCAACTACTCGACCAACTACTCGACCAACTACTCGACCAACTACTCGACCAATCACTCGAACAACTACTCGACCAACTACTCGACCAACTACTTGACCAACTAATCGACCAACTACTCAACCAATCACTCGACCAACTACTCGACCAACTTCTCGACCAACTACTCGACCAACTACTCGACCAACTACTCGACCAACTACTCGACCAACTACTCGACCAACCACTCGACCAAATACTCGACCAAATACTCGACCAACAACTTGACCAACTACTCGACCAACTACTCGACCAACTACTCGACCAACTACTCGACCAATCACTCGAACAACTACTCGACCAACTACTCGACCAACTACTTGACCAACTAATCGACCAACTACTCAACCAATCACTCGACCAACTACTCGACCAACTACTCGACCAGCTACTCGACCAACTACTCGACCGACCACTCGACCGACCACTCGACCAATCACTCGAACAACTACTCGACCAACTACTCGACCAACTACTCGACCAATCACTCGACCAACTACTCGACCAATCACTCGACCAACTACTCGACCAACTACTCGACCAACTACTCAACCAACTACTCGACCAACTACTCGACCAATCACTCGACCAACTACTCGACCAACTACTCGACCAACTACTCGACCAACTACTCGACCAACTACTCGACCAACTACTCGACCAACTACTCGACCAACCACTCGACCAACTACTCGACCAACTACTAGACCAACTAATCGAGCAATCACTCGACCAACTACTCGACCAACGACTGGAGCAATCACTCGACCAACGACTCGACCAGCTACTCGACCAACTACTCAACCAACTACTCGACCAACTACTCGACCAACTACTCGACCAACTACTCGTCCAACTACTCGACCAACTACTCGACCAACTACTCGACCAATCGCTGGACCAACTACTCGACCAACTACTAGACCAACTACTCGACCAATCACTCGACCAACGACTCGACCAACTACTGGAGCAATCACTCGACCAACGACTCGACCAGCAACTCGACCAACTACTCGACCAACTACGCGACCAACTACTCGACCAACAACTCGACAAACTACTGGAGCAATCAATCGACCAACTACTCGACCAACTACTCGACCAACTACTCGACCAACTACTCGACCGACCACTCGACCGACCACTCGACCAATCACTCGACCAACTCCTCGACCAACTACTCGACCAACTACTCGACTAATTACTCAACCAACTACTCGACCAATCACTCGACCAACTACTCGACCAACTACTCGACCAACTACTTGACCAACTACTCGACCAATCACTCGACCAACTACTCGACCAACTACTCAACCAACTACTCTACCAACTACTCGACCAACCACTAGACCAACCAGTCAACCAACAATTCGTCTTACCAGTCGTCCAACCAGTCGATCAACTACTCGACTACCTACTCGACCACCTACTCGACCGACTACTCGACCAACTACTCGACCAACTACTCGACCCACTACTCGACCAACTACTCAACCAACTACTCGACCAATCACTCGAACAACTACTCGACCAACTAATAGACCAACTGCTCGACCAATCACTCGACCAACTACTCGACCAATCACTCGACCAACTACTCGACCAACGACTCGACTAACTACTCGTCCAACTACTCGACCGACTACTCGACCAACTACTCGACCAATCGCTCGACCAACTACTCGACCAACTACTAGACCAACTACTCGACCAATAACTCGACCAACTACTGGAGCAATCACCCGACCAACTACTCGACCAGCTACTCGACCAACTACTCGACTAACTACTCGACCGACCACTCGACCGACCACTCGACCAATCACTCGAACAACTACTCGACCAACTACTCGACCAACTACTCGACCAATCACTCGACCAATTACTCGACCAACTACTCGACCAACTACTCGACCATCTACTCGACCTACTACTCGACCAACTAATAGACCAACTGCTCGACCAATCACTCGACCAACTACTCGACCAATCACTCGACCAACTACTCGACCAACGACTCGACTAACTACTCGTCCAACTACTCGACCGACTACTCGACCAACTACTCGACCAATCGCTCGACCAACTACTCGACCAACTACTAGACCAACTACTCGACCAATAACTCGACCAACTACTCGACCAACGACTCGACTAACTACTCGTCCAACTACTCGACCGACTACTCGACCAACTACTCGACCAATCGCTCGACCAACTACTCGACCAACTACTAGACCAACTACTCGACCAATAACTCGACCAACTACTGGAGCAATCACCCGACCAACTACTCGACCAGCTACTCGACCAACTACTCGACTAACTACTCGACCGACCACTCGACCGACCACTCGACCAATCACTCGAACAACTACTCGACCAACTACTCGACCAACAACTCGACCAACTACTCGACCGACCACTCGACCGACTACTCCACCAATCACTCGACCAACTACTCGACCAACTACTCAATCAACTACTCGACCAACTACTCGACCAATCACTCGACCAACTACTCGACCAACTACTCGACCAACTACTCGACCAACTACTCGACCAACTACTCGACCAACTACTCGACCAACTACTCGACCAATCACTCGACCAACTACTCGACCAACTACTCGACCAACTACTCGACCATCTACTCGACCTACTACTCGACCAACTACTCGACCAACTACTTGACCAACTACTCGACCAACTACTCGACCAACAACTCGACCAACTACTCGACCGACCACTCGACCGACTACTCCACCAATCACTCGACCAACTACTCGACCAACTACTCAATCAACTACTCGACCAACTACTCGACCAATCACTCGACCAACTACTCGACCAACTACTCGACCAACTACTCGACCAACTACTCGACCAGCTACTCGACCAACTACTCGACTAACTACTCGACCGACCACTCGACCGACCACTCGACCAATCACTCGAACAACTACTCGACCAACTACTCGACCAACTACTCGACCAACTACTCGACCATCTACTCGACCTACTACTCGACCAACTACTCGACCAACTACTCGACCAACTACTCGACCAACTACTCGACCAACAACTCGTCCAACTACTCGACCGACCACTCGACCGACTACTCCACCAATCACTCGACCCACTACTCGACCAACTACTCAACCAACTACTCGACCAATCACTCGAACAACTACTCGAACAACTAATCGACCAACTACTCGACCAATCACTCGACCAACTACTCGACCAATCACTCGACCAACTACTCGACCAACGACTCGACCAACTACTCGTCCAACTACTCGACCGACTACTCGACCAACTACTCGACCAATCGCTCGACCAACTACTCGACCAACTACTAGACCAACTACTCGACCAATAACTCGACCAACTACTGGAGCAATCACCCGACCGACCACTCGACCAATCACTCGAACAACTACTCGACCAACTACTCGACCAACTACTCGACCAATCACTCGACCAACTACTCGACCAACTACTAGACCAACTACTCGACCATCTACTCGACCTACTACTCGACCAACTACTCGACCAACTACTCGACCAACTACTCGACCAACTACTCGACCAACTACTCGACCAACAACTCGACCAACTACTCGACCGACCACTCGACCGACTACTCCACCAATCACTCGACCAACTACTCGACCAACTACTCAATCAACTACTCGACCAACTACTCGACCAATCACTCGACCAACTACTCGACCAACTACTCGACCAACTACTCGACCAACTACTCGACCAACTACTCGACCAACTACTCGACCGACCACTCGGCCGACTACTCGACTAATCACTCGACCAATCACTCGACCAACTACTCGACCAACTACTCGACCAACTACTTGACCAACCAGTCGACCAACTACTCGACCAACTACTCGACCAACTACTCGAGCAATCACTCGACCAACTACTCAACCAACTACTCGACCAATCACTCGACCAACTACTCGACCAACTACTCGACCGACCACTCGACCGACCCCTCGACCAACCACTCGACCAACTACTCAACCATCTACTCGACCAACTACTCGACCAACTATTTGACCAACTACTCGACCAACTACTCGACCAACTACTCGACCAACTACTCGACCAACTACTCGACCAACCAGTCGACCAACTACTCGACCAACTACTCGACCAACTACTCGACCAACTACTCGACCAATCACTCGACCAACTACTCGACCAACTACTCGACCAACTACTCGACCAACTACTTGACCAACTACTCGACCAATCACTCGACCAACTACTCGACCAATCGCTCGACCGACAACTCGACCAACTACTCGGCCAACTACTTGACCAACTACTGGACCAGCCAGTCGACCAACAAGTCGACTAACCAACTGCTCGACTACCTACTCGACCAACTACTCGACCAACTACTCGACCAACTACTCGACCAACTACTCGACCCACTACTTGACCAACTACTCGACCAACTACTCGACCAACTACTCGACCAATCACTCGACCAACTACTCGACCAATCGCTCGACCAACTACTCGACCAACTACTCGAACGACCACTCGACCTACCACTCGGCCAATCACTCGACCAACTACTCGACCACCTACTTGACCTACCACTCGACCAATTACTCGACCAACTACTCGACCAACTACTCGACCAATCGCTCGACCAACAACTCGACCAATCGCTCGACCAACTACTCGGCAAACTACTCGACCAACTACTCGACCAACTAGTTGACAAACTTCTCGACCAACTACTCGACCAACTACTCGACCAACTACTCGACCAACCAGTCGACCAACTACTCGACCAACTACTCGACCAACTACTCCTACCAACTACTCGACCAATCACTCGACCAACTACTCGACCAACTACTCGACCAACTACTCGACCAACTACTTGACCAACTACTCGACCAATCACTCGACCAACTACTCGACCAATCGCTCGACCAACTACTCGACCAACTACTCGACCAACTACTTGACCAATCACTCGAACAACTACTCGACCAACTACTCGACCGACCACTCGACCGACCACTCGACTAACCACTCGACTAACTACTCAACCATCTACTCGACCAACTACTCGACCAACTATTTGACCAACTACTCGACCAAGTACTCGACCAACTACTCGACCAACTACTCGAGCAGTCACTCGACCAACTACTCGACCAACTACTCGACCAACCACTCGACCGACCACTCGACCAACTACTCGGCCAACTACTCGACCAACTACTCGACCAACTACTCGACCAATCACTCGACCAACTACTCGACCAACTACTCGAACAACTACTCGACCAACTACTCGACCAACTACTTGACCAACTACTCGACCAATCACTCGACCAACTACTCGACCCACTACTCGACCAACTACTCAACCAACTACTCGACCAACTACTTGACCAACTACTCGACCAATCACTCGACCAACTACTTGACCAATCGCTCGACCAACTACTCGACCAACTACTCGACCAACTACTCGACCAACTACTCGACCAACTACTCGACCAACTACTTGACCAACTACTCGACCAATCACTCGACCAACTACTCGACCAACTACTCAACCAACTACTCTACCAACTACTCGACCAACCACTAGACCAACCAGTCAACCAACAATTCGTCTTACCAGTCGTCCAACCAGTCGATCAACTACTCGACCAACTACTCGACCAACTACTCGACCAACTACTCGACCATCTACTCGACCTACTACTCGACCAACTACTCGACCAACTACTCGACCAACTACTCGACCAACTACTCGACCAACAACTCGACCAACTACTCGACCGACCACTCGACCGACTACTCCACCAATCACTCGACCAACTACTCGACCAACTACTCAATCAACTACTCGACCAACTACTCGACCAATCACTCGACCAACTACTCGACCAACTACTCGACCAACTACTCGACCAACTACTCGACCAGCTACTCGACCAACTACTCGACTAACTACTCGACCGACCACTCGACCGACCACTCGACCAATCACTCGAACAACTACTCGACCAACTACTCGACCAACTACTCGACCAATCACTCGACCAACTACTCGACCAACTACTAGACCAACTACTCGACCATCTACTCGACCTACTACTCGACCAACTACTCGACCAACTACTCGACCAACTACTCGACCAACTACTCGACCAACAACTCGACCAACTACTCGACCGACCACTCGACCGACTACTCCACCAATCACTCGACCCACTACTCGACCAACTACTCAACCAACTACTCGGCCAATCACTCGAACAACTACTCGACCAACTAATCGACCAACTACTCGACCAATCACTCGACCAACTACTCGACCAATCACTCGACCAACTACTCGACCAACGACTCGACCAACTACTCGTCCAACTACTCGACCGACTACTCGACCAACTACTCGACCAATCGCTCGACCAACTACTCGACCAACTACTAGACCAACTACTCGACCAATAACTCGACCAACTACTGGAGCAATCACCCGACCAACTACTCGACCAGCTACTCGACCAACTACTCGACTAACTACTCGACCGACCACTCGACCGACCACTCGACCAATCACTCGAACAACTACTCGACCAACTACTCGACCAACTACTCGACCAATCACTCGACCAACTACTCGACCAACTACTCGACCAACTACTCGACCATCTACTCGACCTACTACTCGACCAACTACTCGACCAACTACTCGACCAACTACTCGACCAACTACTCGACCAACAACTCGACCAACTACTCGACCGACCACTCGACCGACTACTCCACCAATCACTCGACCAACTACTCGACCAACTACTCAATCAACTACTCGACCAACTACTCGACCAATCACTCGACCAACTACTCGACCAACTACTCGACCAACTACTCGACCAACTACTCGACCAACTACTCGACCAACAACTCGACCAACTACTCGACCGACCACTCGACCGACTACTCCACCAATCACTCGACCCACTACTCGACCAACTACTCAACCAACTACTCGGCCAATCACTCGAACAACTACTCGACCAACTAATCGACCAACTACTCGACCAATCACTCGACCAACTACTCGACCAATCACTCGACCAACTACTCGACCAACGACTCGACCAACTACTCGTCCAACTACTCGACCGACTACTCGACCAACTACTCGACCAATCGCTCGACCAACTACTCGACCAACTACTAGACCAACTACTCGACCAATAACTCGACCAACTACTGGAGCAATCACCCGACCAACTACTCGACCAGCTACTCGACCAACTACTCGACTAACTACTCGACCGACCACTCGACCGACCACTCGACCAATCACTCGAACAACTACTCGACCAACTACTCGACCAACTACTCGACCAATCACTCGACCAACTACTCGACCAACTACTCGACCAACTACTCGACCATCTACTCGACCTACTACTCGACCAACTACTCGACCAACTACTCGACCAACTACTCGACCAACTACTCGACCAACAACTCGACCAACTACTCGACCGACCACTCGACCGACTACTCCACCAATCACTCGACCAACTACTCGACCAACTACTCAATCAACTACTCGACCAACTACTCGACCAATCACTCGACCAACTACTCGACCAACTACTCGACCAACTACTCGACCAACTACTCGACCAACTACTCGACCAACTACTCGACCGACCACTCGACGGACTACTCGTTTAATCACTCGACCAATCACTCGACCAACTACTCGACCAACTACTCGACCAACTACTTGACCAACCAGTCGACCAACTACTCGACCAACTACTCGACCAACTACTCGAGCAATCACTCGACCAACTACTCAACCAACTACTCGACCAATCACTCGACCAACTACTCGACCAACTACTCGACCGACCACTCGACCGACCCCTCGACCAACCACTCGACCAACTACTCAACCATCTACTCGACCAACTACTCGACCAACTATTTGACCAACTACTCGACCAACTACTCGACCAACTACTCGACCAACTACTCGACCAACCAGTCGACCAACTACTCGACCAACTACTCGACCAACTACTCGACCAACTACTCGACCAATCACTCGACCAACTACTCGACCAACTACTCGACCAACTACTCGACCAACTACTTGACCAACTACTCGACCAATCACTCGACCAACTACTCGACCAATCGCTCGACCAACTACTCGACCAACTACTCGACCAACTACTTGACCAATCACTCGAACAACTACTCGACCAACTACTCGACCGACCACTCGACCGACCACTCGACCAACCACTCGACCAACTACTCAACCATCTACTCGACCAACTACTCGACCAACTATTTGACCAACTACTCGACCAACTACTCGACCAACTACTCGACCAACTATTCGAGCAGTCACTCGACCAACTACTCGACCAACTACTCGACCAACCACTCGACCGACAACTCGACCAACTACTCGGCCAACTACTTGACCAACTACTGGACCAGCCAGTCGACCAACAAGTCGACTAACCAGTCGACCAACTGCTCGACTACCTACTCGACCAACTACTCGACCAACTACTCGACCAACTACTCGACCAACTACTCGACCCACTACTTGACCAACTACTCGACCAACTACTCGACCAACTACTCGACCAATCACTCGACCAACTACTCGACCAATCGCTCGACCAACTACTCGACCAACTACTCGAACGACCACTCGACCTACCACTCGGCCAATCACTCGACCAACTACTCGACCACCTACTTGACCTACCACTCGACCAATTACTCGACCAACTACTCGACCAACTACTCGACCAATCGCTCGACCAACAACTCGACCAATCGCTCGACCAACTACTCGGCAAACTACTCGACCAACTACTCGACCAACTAGTTGACCAACTTCTCGACCAACTACTCGACCAACTACTCGACCAACCAGTCGACCAACTACTCGACCAACTACTCGACCAACTACTCCTACCAACTACTCGACCAATCACTCGACCAACTACTCGACCAACTACTCGACCAACTACTCGACCAACTACTTGACCAACTACTCGACCAATCACTCGACCAACTACTCGACCAATCGCTCGACCAACTACTCGACCAACTACTCGACCAACTACTTGACCAATCACTCGAACAACTACTCGACCAACTACTCGACCGACCACTCGACCGACCACTCGACCAACCACTCGACTAACTACTCAACCATCTACTCGACCAACTACTCGACCAACTATTTGACCAACTACTCGACCAAGTACTCGACCAACTACTCGACCAACTACTCGAGCAGTCACTCGACCAACTACTCGACCAACTACTCGACCAACCACTCGACCGACCACTCGACCAACTACTCGGCCAACTACTCGACCAACTACTCGACCAACTACTCGACCAATCACTCGACCAACTACTCGACCAACTACTCGAACAACTACTCGACCAACTACTCGACCAACTACTTGACCAACTACTCGACCAATCACTCGACCAACTACTCGACCCACTACTCGACCAACTACTCAACCAACTACTCGACCAACTACTTGACCAACTACTCGACCAATCACTCGACCAACTACTCGACCAATCGCTCGACCAACTACTCGACCAACTACTCGACCAACTACTCGACCAACTACTCGACCAACTACTCGACCAACTACTTGACCAACTACTCGACCAATCACTCGACCAACTACTCGACCAACTACTCAACCAACTACTCTACCAACTACTCGACCAACCACTAGACCAACCAGTCAACCAACAATTCGTCTTACCAGTCGTCCAACCAGTCGATCAACTACTCGACTACCTACTCGACCACCTACTCGACCGACTACTCGACCAACTACTCGACCAACTACTCGACCCACTACTCGACCAACTACTCAACCAACTACTCGACCAATCACTCGAACAACTACTCGACCAACTAATCGACCAACTACTCGACCAATCACTCGACCAACTACTCGACCAATCACTCGACCAACTACTCGACCAACGACTCGACCAACTACTCGTCCAACTACTCGACCGACTACTCGACCAACTACTCGACCAATCGCTCGACCAACTACTCGACCAACTACTAGACCAACTACTCGACCAATAACTCGACCAACTACTGGAGCAATCACCCGACCAACTACTCGACCAGCTACTCGACCAACTACTCGACTAACTACTCGACCGACCACTCGACCGACCACTCGACCAATCACTCGAACAACTACTCGACCAACTACTCGACCAACTACTCGACCAATCACTCGACCAACTACTCGACCAACTACTCGACCAACTACTCGACCATCTACTCGACCTACTACTCGACCAACTACTCGACCAACTACTCAACCAACTACTCGACCAATCACTCGAACAACTACTCGAACAACTAATCGACCAACTACTCGACCAATCACTCGACCAACTACTCGACCAATCACTCGACCAACTACTCGACCAACGACTCGACCAACTACTCGTCCAACTACTCGACCGACTACTCGACCAACTACTCGACCAATCGCTCGACCAACTACTCGACCAACTACTAGACCAACTACTCGACCAATAACTCGACCAACTACTGGAGCAATCACCCGACCGACCACTCGACCAATCACTCGAACAACTACTCGACCAACTACTCGACCAACTACTCGACCAATCACTCGACCAACTACTCGACCAACTACTAGACCAACTACTCGACCATCTACTCGACCTACTACTCGACCAACTACTCGACCAACTACTCGACCAACTACTCGACCAACTACTCGACCAACTACTCGACCAACAACTCGACCAACTACTCGACCGACCACTCGACCGACTACTCCACCAATCACTCGACCAACTACTCGACCAACTACTCAATCAACTACTCGACCAACTACTCGACCAATCACTCGACCAACTACTCGACCAACTACTCGACCAACTACTCGACCAACTACTCGACCAACTACTCGACCAACTACTCGACCGACCACTCGGCCGACTACTCGACTAATCACTCGACCAATCACTCGACCAACTACTCGACCAACTACTCGACCAACTACTTGACCAACCAGTCGACCAACTACTCGACCAACTACTCGACCAACTACTCGAGCAATCACTCGACCAACTACTCAACCAACTACTCGACCAATCACTCGACCAACTACTCGACCAACTACTCGACCGACCACTCGACCGACCCCTCGACCAACCACTCGACCAACTACTCAACCATCTACTCGACCAACTACTCGACCAACTATTTGACCAACTACTCGACCAACTACTCGACCAACTACTCGACCAACTACTCGACCAACCAGTCGACCAACTACTCGACCAACTACTCGACCAACTACTCGACCAACTACTCGACCAATCACTCGACCAACTACTCGACCAACTACTCGACCAACTACTCGACCAACTACTTGACCAACTACTCGACCAATCACTCGACCAACTACTCGACCAATCGCTCGACCGACAACTCGACCAACTACTCGGCCAACTACTTGACCAACTACTGGACCAGCCAGTCGACCAACAAGTCGACTAACCAACTGCTCGACTACCTACTCGACCAACTACTCGACCAACTACTCGACCAACTACTCGACCAACTACTCGACCCACTACTTGACCAACTACTCGACCAACTACTCGACCAACTACTCGACCAATCACTCGACCAACTACTCGACCAATCGCTCGACCAACTACTCGACCAACTACTCGAACGACCACTCGACCTACCACTCGGCCAATCACTCGACCAACTACTCGACCACCTACTTGACCTACCACTCGACCAATTACTCGACCAACTACTCGACCAACTACTCGACCAATCGCTCGACCAACAACTCGACCAATCGCTCGACCAACTACTCGGCAAACTACTCGACCAACTACTCGACCAACTAGTTGACAAACTTCTCGACCAACTACTCGACCAACTACTCGACCAACTACTCGACCAACCAGTCGACCAACTACTCGACCAACTACTCGACCAACTACTCCTACCAACTACTCGACCAATCACTCGACCAACTACTCGACCAACTACTCGACCAACTACTCGACCAACTACTTGACCAACTACTCGACCAATCACTCGACCAACTACTCGACCAATCGCTCGACCAACTACTCGACCAACTACTCGACCAACTACTTGACCAATCACTCGAACAACTACTCGACCAACTACTCGACCGACCACTCGACCGACCACTCGACTAACCACTCGACTAACTACTCAACCATCTACTCGACCAACTACTCGACCAACTATTTGACCAACTACTCGACCAAGTACTCGACCAACTACTCGACCAACTACTCGAGCAGTCACTCGACCAACTACTCGACCAACTACTCGACCAACCACTCGACCGACCACTCGACCAACTACTCGGCCAACTACTCGACCAACTACTCGACCAACTACTCGACCAATCACTCGACCAACTACTCGACCAACTACTCGAACAACTACTCGACCAACTACTCGACCAACTACTTGACCAACTACTCGACCAATCACTCGACCAACTACTCGACCCACTACTCGACCAACTACTCAACCAACTACTCGACCAACTACTTGACCAACTACTCGACCAATCACTCGACCAACTACTTGACCAATCGCTCGACCAACTACTCGACCAACTACTCGACCAACTACTCGACCAACTACTCGACCAACTACTCGACCAACTACTTGACCAACTACTCGACCAATCACTCGACCAACTACTCGACCAACTACTCAACCAACTACTCTACCAACTACTCGACCAACCACTAGACCAACCAGTCAACCAACAATTCGTCTTACCAGTCGTCCAACCAGTCGATCAACTACTCGACCAACTACTCGACCAACTACTCGACCAACTACTCGACCATCTACTCGACCTACTACTCGACCAACTACTCGACCAACTACTCGACCAACTACTCGACCAACTACTCGACCAACAACTCGACCAACTACTCGACCGACCACTCGACCGACTACTCCACCAATCACTCGACCAACTACTCGACCAACTACTCAATCAACTACTCGACCAACTACTCGACCAATCACTCGACCAACTACTCGACCAACTACTCGACCAACTACTCGACCAACTACTCGACCAGCTACTCGACCAACTACTCGACTAACTACTCGACCGACCACTCGACCGACCACTCGACCAATCACTCGAACAACTACTCGACCAACTACTCGACCAACTACTCGACCAATCACTCGACCAACTACTCGACCAACTACTAGACCAACTACTCGACCATCTACTCGACCTACTACTCGACCAACTACTCGACCAACTACTCGACCAACTACTCGACCAACTACTCGACCAACAACTCGACCAACTACTCGACCGACCACTCGACCGACTACTCCACCAATCACTCGACCCACTACTCGACCAACTACTCAACCAACTACTCGGCCAATCACTCGAACAACTACTCGACCAACTAATCGACCAACTACTCGACCAATCACTCGACCAACTACTCGACCAATCACTCGACCAACTACTCGACCAACGACTCGACCAACTACTCGTCCAACTACTCGACCGACTACTCGACCAACTACTCGACCAATCGCTCGACCAACTACTCGACCAACTACTAGACCAACTACTCGACCAATAACTCGACCAACTACTGGAGCAATCACCCGACCAACTACTCGACCAGCTACTCGACCAACTACTCGACTAACTACTCGACCGACCACTCGACCGACCACTCGACCAATCACTCGAACAACTACTCGACCAACTACTCGACCAACTACTCGACCAATCACTCGACCAACTACTCGACCAACTACTCGACCAACTACTCGACCATCTACTCGACCTACTACTCGACCAACTACTCGACCAACTACTCGACCAACTACTCGACCAACTACTCGACCAACAACTCGACCAACTACTCGACCGACCACTCGACCGACTACTCCACCAATCACTCGACCAACTACTCGACCAACTACTCAATCAACTACTCGACCAACTACTCGACCAATCACTCGACCAACTACTCGACCAACTACTCGACCAACTACTCGACCAACTACTCGACCAACTACTCGACCAACTACTCGACCGACCACTCGACGGACTACTCGTTTAATCACTCGACCAATCACTCGACCAACTACTCGACCAACTACTTGACCAACCAGTCGACCAACTACTCGACCAACTACTCGACCAACTACTCGAGCAATCACTCGACCAACTACTCAACCAACTACTCGACCAATCACTCGACCAACTACTCGACCAACTACTCGACCGACCACTCGACCGACCCCTCGACCAACCACTCGACCAACTACTCAACCATCTACTCGACCAACTACTCGACCAACTATTTGACCAACTACTCGACCAACTACTCGACCAACTACTCGACCAACTACTCGACCAACCAGTCGACCAACTACTCGACCAACTACTCGACCAACTACTCGACCAACTACTCGACCAATCACTCGACCAACTACTCGACCAACTACTCGACCAACTACTCGACCAACTACTTGACCAACTACTCGACCAATCACTCGACCAACTACTCGACCAATCGCTCGACCAACTACTCGACCAACTACTCGACCAACTACTTGACCAATCACTCGAACAACTACTCGACCAACTACTCGACCGACCACTCGACCGACCACTCGACCAACCACTCGACCAACTACTCAACCATCTACTCGACCAACTACTCGACCAACTATTTGACCAACTACTCGACCAACTACTCGACCAACTACTCGACCAACTATTCGAGCAGTCACTCGACCAACTACTCGACCAACTACTCGACCAACCACTCGACCGACAACTCGACCAACTACTCGGCCAACTACTTGACCAACTACTGGACCAGCCAGTCGACCAACAAGTCGACTAACCAGTCGACCAACTGCTCGACTACCTACTCGACCAACTACTCGACCAACTACTCGACCAACTACTCGACCAACTACTCGACCCACTACTTGACCAACTACTCGACCAACTACTCGACCAACTACTCGACCAATCACTCGACCAACTACTCGACCAATCGCTCGACCAACTACTCGACCAACTACTCGAACGACCACTCGACCTACCACTCGGCCAATCACTCGACCAACTACTCGACCACCTACTTGACCTACCACTCGACCAATTACTCGACCAACTACTCGACCAACTACTCGACCAATCGCTCGACCAACAACTCGACCAATCGCTCGACCAACTACTCGGCAAACTACTCGACCAACTACTCGACCAACTAGTTGACCAACTTCTCGACCAACTACTCGACCAACTACTCGACCAACCAGTCGACCAACTACTCGACCAACTACTCGACCAACTACTCCTACCAACTACTCGACCAATCACTCGACCAACTACTCGACCAACTACTCGACCAACTACTCGACCAACTACTTGACCAACTACTCGACCAATCACTCGACCAACTACTCGACCAATCGCTCGACCAACTACTCGACCAACTACTCGACCAACTACTTGACCAATCACTCGAACAACTACTCGACCAACTACTCGACCGACCACTCGACCGACCACTCGACCAACCACTCGACTAACTACTCAACCATCTACTCGACCAACTACTCGACCAACTATTTGACCAACTACTCGACCAAGTACTCGACCAACTACTCGACCAGCTACTCGAGCAGTCACTCGACCAACTACTCGACCAACTACTCGACCAACCACTCGACCGACCACTCGACCAACTACTCGGCCAACTACTCGACCAACTACTCGACCAACTACTCGACCAATCACTCGACCAACTACTCGACCAACTACTCGAACAACTACTCGACCAACTACTCGACCAACTACTTGACCAACTACTCGACCAATCACTCGACCAACTACTCGACCCACTACTCGACCAACTACTCAACCAACTACTCGACCAACTACTTGACCAACTACTCGACCAATCACTCGACCAACTACTCGACCAATCGCTCGACCAACTACTCGACCAACTACTCGACCAACTACTCGACCAACTACTCGACCAACTACTCGACCAACTACTTGACCAACTACTCGACCAATCACTCGACCAACTACTCGACCAACTACTCAACCAACTACTCTACCAACTACTCGACCAACCACTAGACCAACCAGTCAACCAACAATTCGTCTTACCAGTCGTCCAACCAGTCGATCAACTACTCGACTACCTACTCGACCACCTACTCGACCGACTACTCGACCAACTACTCGACCAACTACTCGACCCACTACTCGACCAACTACTCAACCAACTACTCGACCAATCACTCGAACAACTACTCGACCAACTAATCGACCAACTACTCGACCAATCACTCGACCAACTACTCGACCAATCACTCGACCAACTACTCGACCAACGACTCGACCAACTACTCGTCCAACTACTCGACCGACTACTCGACCAACTACTCGACCAATCGCTCGACCAACTACTCGACCAACTACTAGACCAACTACTCGACCAATAACTCGACCAACTACTGGAGCAATCACCCGACCAACTACTCGACCAGCTACTCGACCAACTACTCGACTAACTACTCGACCGACCACTCGACCGACCACTCGACCAATCACTCGAACAACTACTCGACCAACTACTCGACCAACTACTCGACCAATCACTCGACCAACTACTCGACCAACTACTCGACCAACTACTCGACCATCTACTCGACCTACTACTCGACCAACTACTCGACCAACTACTCGACCAACTACTCGACCAACTACTCGACCAACTACTCGACCAACAACTCGACCAACTACTCGACCGACCACTCGACCGACTACTCCACCAATCACTCGACCAACTACTCGACCAACTACTCAATCAACTACTCGACCAACTACTCGACCAATCACTCGACCAACTACTCGACCAACTACTCGACCAACTACTCGACCAACTACTCGAACAACTACTCGACCAACTACTCGACCGACCACTCGACCGACTACTCGACTAATCACTCGACCAATCACTCGACCAACTACTCGACCAACTACTCGACCAACTACTTGACCAACCAGTCGACCAACTACTCGACCAACTACTCGACCAACTACTCGAGCAATCACTCGACCAACTACTCAACCAACTACTCGACCAATCACTCGACCAACTACTCGACCAACTACTCGACCGACCACTCGACCGACCCCTCGACCAACCACTCGACCAACTACTCAACCATCTACTCGACCAACTACTCGACCAACTATTTGACCAACTACTCGACCAACTACTCGACCAACTACTCGACCAACTACTCGACCAACCAGTCGACCAACTACTCGACCAACTACTCGACCAACTACTCGACCAACTACTCGACCAATCACTCGACCAACTACTCGACCAACTACTCGACCAACTACTCGACCAACTACTTGACCAACTACTCGACCAATCACTCGACCAACTACTCGACCAATCGCTCGACCAACTACTCGACCAACTACTCGACCAACTACTTGACCAATCACTCGAACAACTACTCGACCAACTACTCGACCGACCACTCGACCGACCACTCGACCAACCACTCGACCAACTACTCAACCATCTACTCGACCAACTACTCGACCAACTATTTGACCAACTACTCGACCAACTACTCTACCAACTACTCGACCAACTACTCGAGCAGTCACTCGACCAACTACTCGACCAACTACTCGACCAACCACTCGACCGACAACTCGACCAACTACTCGGCCAACTACTTGACCAACTACTGGACCAGCCAGTCGACCAACAAGTCGACTAACCAGTCGACCAACTGCTCGACTACCTACTCGACCAACTACTCGACCAACTACTCGACCAACTACTCGACCAAATACTCGACCCACTACTTGACCAACTACTCGACCAACTACTCGACCAACTACTCGACCAATCACTCGACCAACTACTCGACCAATCGCTCGACCAACTACTCGACCAACTACTCGAACGACCACTCGACCTACCACTCGGCCAATCACTCGACCAACTACTCGACCACCTACTTGACCTACCACTCGACCAATTACTCGACCAACTACTCGACCAACTACTCGACCAATCGCTCGACCAACAACTCGACCAATCGCTCGACCAACTACTCGGCAAACTACTCGACCAACTACTCGACCAACTAGTTGACCAACTTCTCGACCAACTACTCGACCAACTACTCGACCAACTACTCGACCAACCAGTCGACCAACTACTCGACCAACTACTCGACCAACTACTCCTACCAACTACTCGACCAATCACTCGACCAACTACTCGACCAACTACTCGACCAACTACTCGACCAACTACTTGACCAACTACTCGACCAATCACTCGACCAACTACTCGACCAATCGCTCGACCAACTACTCGACCAACTACTCGACCAACTACTTCACCAATCACTCGAACAACTACTCGACCAACTACTCGACCGACCACTCGACCGACCACTCGACCAACCACTCGACCAACTACTCAACCATCTACTCGACCAACTACTCGACCAACTATTTGACCAACTACTCGACCAAGTACTCGACCAACTACTCGACCAACTACTCGAGCAGTCACTCGACCAACTACTCGACCAACTACTCGACCAACCACTCGACCGACCACTCGACCAACTACTCGGCCAACTACTCGACCAACTACTCGACCAACTACTCGACCAATCACTCGACCAACTACTCGACCAACTACTCGACCAACTACTCGACCAACTTCTCGACCAACTACTCGACCAACTACTCGTCCAACTACTCGACCAACTACTCGACCAGCTACTCGACCAACTACTGGAGCAATTAATCGACCAACTACTCGACCAACTACTCGACCAATCGCTCGACCAACTACTCGACCAATCACTCGACCGACCAATCGACCAATCACTCGACTAACTCCTCGACCAACTACTCGACCAACTACTCGACTAATTACTCAACCAACTACTCGACCAATCACTCTACCAACTACTCGACCAACTACTCGACCAACTACTTGACCAACTACTCGACCAACTACTCGACCAAATACTCGACCAACTACTCAACCAACTACTCTACCAACTACTCGACCAACCACTAGACCAACCAGTCAACCAACAATTCGTCTTACCAGTCGTCCAACCAGTCGATCAACTACTCGACCAATCACTCGACCAACTACTCGACCAATCGCTCGACCAACGACTCGACCAACTACTCGACCAACTACTCGACCAACTACTCGACCAACTACTCGACCAACAACTCGACCAACTACTCGACGAGCTACTCGACCAACTACTCGACCAATCACTCGCCCAACTACTCGACCAACTACTGGAGCAATCAATCGACGAACTACTCGACCAACTACTCGACCAATCGCTCGACCAACTACTCAACCAATCACTCGACCAACTACTCGACCAACTACTCGACCAACTACTCGACCAACTACTCAACCAACTACTCGACCAACTATTTGACCAACTACTCGACCAACTACTCGACCAACTACTCGACTAATTACTCAACCAACTACTCGACCAATCACTCGACCAACTACTCGACCAACTACTCGACCAACTACTTGACCAACTACTCGACCAACTACTCGACCAACTACTCGACCAACTACTCAACCAACTACTCTACCAACTACTCGACCAACCACTAGACCAACCAGTCAACCAACAATTCGTCTTACCAGTCGTCCAACCAGTCGATCAACTACTCGACCAATCACTCGACCATCTACTCGACCAATCGCTCGACCAACTACTCGACCAACTACACGACCAACTACTCGACCAACTACTCGACCAACAACTCGACCAACTACTCGACCAACTACTCGACCAACTACTCGACCAATCACTCGACCAACTACTCGACCAACTACTCGACCAACTACTCGACCAACTACTCGACCAACTACTCGACCAACTACTCGACCGACCACTCGACCGACTACTCGACTAATCACTCGACCAATCACTCGACGAACTACTCGACCAACTACTCGACCAACTACTTGACCAACCAGTCGACCAACTACTCGACCAACTACTCGACCAACTACTCGAGCAATCACTCGACCAACTACTCAACCAACTACTCGACCAATCACTCGAACAACTACTCGACCAACTACTCGACCGACCACTCGACCGACCCCTCGACCAACCACTCGACCAACTACTCAACCATCTACTCGACCAACTACTCGACCAACTATTTGACCAACTACTCGACCAACTACTCGACCAACTACTCGACCAACTACTCGATCAACTACTCGACCAACCAGTCGACCAACTACTCGACCAACTACTCGACCAACTACTCGACCAACTACTCGACCAATCACTCGACCAACTACTCGACCAACTACTCGACCAACTACTCGACCAACTACTTGACCAACTACTCGACCAATCACTCGACCAACTACTCGACCAATCGCTCGACCAACTACTCGACCAACTACTCGACCAACTACTTGACCAATCACTCGAACAACTACTCGACCAACTACTCGACCGACCACTCGACCGACCACTCGACCAACCACTCGACCAACTACTCAAACATCTACTCGACCAACTACTCGACCAACTATTTGACCAACTACTCGACCAACTACTCGACCAACTACTCGACCAACTACTCGAGCAGTCACTCGACCAACTACTCGACCAACTACTCGACCAACCACTCGACCGACAACTCGACCAACTACTCGGCCAACTACTTGACCAACTACTGGACCAGCCAGTCGACCAACAAGTCGACTAACCAGTCGACCAACTGCTCGACTACCTACTCGACCAACTACTCGACCAACTACTCGACCAACTACTCGACCAACTACTCGACCCACTACTTGACCAACTACTCGACCAACTACTCGACCAACTACTCGACCAATCACTCGACCAACTACTCGACCAATCGCTCGACCAACTACTCGACCAACTACTCGAACGACCACTCGACCTACCACTCGGCCAATCACTCGACCAACTACTCGACCACCTACTTGACCTAACACTCGACCAATTACTCGACCAACTACTCGACCAACTACTCGACCAATCGCTCGACCAACAACTCGACCAATCGCTCGACCAACTACTCGGCAAACTACTCGACCAACTACTCGACCAACTAGTTGACCAACTTCTCGACCAACTACTCGACCAACTACTCGACCAACTACTCGACCAACTACTTGACCAACTACTCGACCAATCACTCGACCAACTACTCGACCAATCGCTCGACCAACTACTCGACCAACTACTCGACCAACTACTTGACCAATCACTCGAACAACTACTCGACCAACTACTCGACCGACCACTCGACCGACCACTCGACCAACCACTCGACTAACTACTCAACCATCTACTCGACCAACTACTCGACCAACTATTTGACCAACTACTCGACCAAGTACTCGACCATCTACTCGACCAACTACTCGAGCAGTCACTCGACCAACTACTCGACCAACTACTCGACCAACCACTCGACCGACCACTCGACCAACTACTCGGCCAACTACTCGACCAACTACTCGACCAACTACTCGACCAATCACTCGACCAACTACTCGACCAACTACTCGAACAACTACTCGACCAACTACTCGACCAACTACTTGACCAACTACTCGACCAATCACTCGACCAACTACTCGACCCACTACTCGACCAACTACTCAACCAACTACTCGACCAACTACTTGACCAACTACTCGACCAATCACTCGACCAACTACTCGACCAATCGCTCGACCAACTACTCGACCAACTACTCGACCAACTACTCGACCAACTACTCGACCAACTACTCGACCAACTACTTGACCAACTACTCGACCAATCACTCGACCAACTACTCGACCAACTACTCAACCAACTAATCTACCAACTACTCGACCAACCACTAGACCAACCAGTCAACCAACAATTCGTCTTACCAGTCGTCCAACCAGTCGATCAACTACTCGACTACCTACTCGACCACCTACTCGACCGACTACTCGACCAACTACTCGACCAACTACTCGACCCACTACTCGACCAACTACTCAACCAACTACTCGACCAATCACTCGAACAACTACTCGACCAACTAATCGACCAACTACTCGACCAATCACTCGACCAACTACTCGACCAATCACTCGACCAACTACTCGACCAACGACTCGACCAACTACTCGTCCACCTACTCGACCGACTACTCGACCAACTACTCGACCAATCGCTCGACCAACTACTCGACCAACTACTAGACCAACTACTCGACCAATAACTCGACCAACTACTGGAGCAATCACCCGACCAACTACTCGACCAGCTACTCGACCAACTACTCGACTAACTACTCGACCGACCACTCGACCGACCACTCGACCAATCACTCGAACAACTACTCGACCAACTACTCGACCAACTACTCGACCAATCACTCGACCAACTACTCGACCAACTACTCGACCAACTACTCGACCATCTACTCGACCTACTACTCGACCAACTACTCGACCAACTACTCGACCAACTACTCGACCAACTACTCGACCAACTACTCGACCAACAACTCGACCAACTACTCGACCGACCACTCGACCGACTACTCCACCAATCACTCGACCAACTACTCGACCAACTACTCAATCAACTACTCGACCAACTACTCGACCAATCACTCGACCAACTACTCGACCAACTACTCGACCAACTACTCGACCAACTACTCGACCAACTACTCGACCAACTACTCGACCGACCACTCGACCGACTACTCGACTAATCACTCGACCAATCACTCGACCAACTACTCGACCAACTACTCGACCAACTACTTGACCAACCAGTCGACCAACTACTCGACCAACTACTCGACCAACTACTCGAGCAATCACTCGACCAACTACTCAACCAACTACTCCACCAATCACTCGACCAACTACTCGACCAACTACTCGACCGACCACTCGACCGACCCCTCGACCAACCACTCGACCAACTACTCAACCATCTACTCGACCAACTACTCGACCAACTATTTGACCAACTACTCGACCAACTACTCGACCAACTACTCGACCAACTACTCGACCAACCAGTCGACCAACTACTCGACCAACTACTCGACCAACTACTCGACCATCTACTCGACTAATCACTCGACCAACTACTCGACCAACTACTCGACCAACTACTCGACCAACTACTTGACCAACTACTCGACCAATCACTCGACCAACTACTCGACCAATCGCTCGACCAACTACTCGACCAACTACTCGACCAACTACTTGACCAATCACTCGAACAACTACTCGACCAACTACTCGACCGACCACTCGACCGACCACTCGACCAACCACTCGACCAACTACTCAACCATCTACTCGACCAACTACTCGACCAACTATTTGACCAACTACTCGACCAACTACTCGACCAACTACTCGACCAACTACTCGACCAACTACTCGAGCAGTCACTCGACCAACTACTCGACCAACTACTCGACCAACCACTCGACCGACAACTCGACCAACTACTCGGCCAACTACTTGACCAACTACTGGACCAGCCAGTCGACCAACAAGTCGACTAACCAGTCGACCAACTGCTCGACTACCTACTCGACCAACTACTCGACCAACTACTCGACCAACTACTCGACCAACTACTCGACCCACTACTTGACCAACTACTCGACCAACTACTCGACCAACTACTCGACCAATCACTCGACCAACTACTCGACCAATCGCTCGACCAACTACTCGACCAACTACTCGAACGACCACTCGACCTACCACTCGGCCAATCACTCGACCAACTACTCGACCACCTACTTGACCTACCACTCGACCAATTACTCGACCAACTACTCGACCAACTACTCGACCAATCGCTCGACCAACAACTCGACCAATCGCTCGACCAACTACTCGGCAAACTACTCGACCAACTACTCGACCAACTAGTTGACCAACTTCTCGACCAACTACTCGACCAACTACTCGACCAACTACTCGACCAACCAGTCGACCAACTACTCGACCAACTACTCGACCAACTACTCCTACCAACTACTCGACCAATCACTTGACCAACTACTCGACCAACTACTCGACCAACTACTCGACCAACTACTTGACCAACTACTCGACCAATCACTCGACCAACTACTCGACCAATCGCTCGACCAACTACTCGACCAACTACTCGACCAACTACTTGACCAATCACTCGAACAACTACTCGACCAACTACTCGACCGACCACTCGACCGACCACTCGACCAACCACTCGACCAACTACTCAACCATCTACTCGACCAACTACTCGACCAACTATTTGACCAACTACTCGACCAAGTACTCGACCAACTACTCGACCAACTACTCGAGCAGTCACTCGACCAACTACTCGACCAACTACTCGACCAACCACTCGACCGACCACTCGACCAACTACTCGGCCAACTACTCGACCAACTACTCGACCAACTACTCGACCAATCACTCGACCAACTACTCGACCAACTACTCGACCAACTACTCGACCAACTTCTCGACCAACTACTCGACCAACTACTCGTCCAACTACTCGACCAACTACTCGACCAGCTACTCGACCAACTACTGGAGCAATCAATCGACCAACTACTCGACCAACTACTCGACCAATCGCTCGACCAACTACTCGACCAATCACTCGACCGACCAATCGACCAATCACTCGACTAACTCCTCGACCAACTACTCGACCAACTACTCGACTAATTACTCAACCAACTACTCGACCAATCACTCTACCAACTACTCGACCAACTACTCGAACAACTACTTGACCAACTACTCGACCAACTACTCGACCAAATACTCGACCAACTACTCAACCAACTACTCTACCAACTACTCGACCAACCACTAGACCAACCAGTCAACCAACAATTCGTCTTACCAGTCGTCCAACCAGTCGATCAACTACTCGACCAATCACTCGACCAACTACTCGACCAATCGCTCGTCCAACTACTCGACCAACTACTCGACCAACTACTCGACCAACTACTCGACCAACAACTCGACCAACTACTCGACGAGCTACTCGACCAACTACTCGACCAATCACTCGCCCAACTACTCGACCAACTACTGGAGCAATCAATCGACGAACTACTCGACCAACTACTCGACCAATCGCTCGACCAACTACTCGACCAATCACTCGACCAACTACTCGACCAACTACTCGACCAACTACTCGACCAACTACTCAACCAACTACTCGACCAACTATTTGACCAACTACTCGACCAACTACTCGACCAACTACTCGACTAATTACTCAACCAACTACTCGACCAATCACTCGACCAACTACTCGACCAACTACTCGACCAACTACTTGACCAACTACTCGACCAACTACTCGACCAACTACTCGACCAACTACTCAACCAACTACTCTACCAACTACTCGACCAACCACTAGACCAACCAGTCAACCAACAATTCGTCTTACCAGTCGTCCAACCAGTCGATCAACTACTCGACCAATCACTCGACCATCTACTCGACCAATCGCTCGACCAACTACTCGACCAACTACACGACCAACTACTCGACCAACTACTCGACCAACAACTCGACCAACTACTCGACCAGCTACTCGACCAACTACTCGACCAATCACTCGCCCAACTACTCGACCAACTACTGGAGCAATCAATCGACCAACTACTCGACCAACTACTCGTCCAATCGCTCGACCAACTACTCGACCAATCACTCGACCAACTACTCGACCAACTACTCGACCAACTACTCAACCAACTACTCGACCAACTATTTGACCAACTACTCGACCAATCACTCGACCAACTACTCGACCAATCGCTCGACCAACTACTCGACCAACTACTCGACCAACTACTCGACCAACAACTCGACCAACTACTCGACCGTCCACTCGACCGACAACTTGACCAATCACTCGACCAACTACTCAACCAACTACTCGACCAACTACTCGACCAACCACTCGACCAACCAGTCAACCAACAATTCGTCTTACCAGTCGTCCAACCAGTCGATCAACTACTCGACTACCTACTCGACCAACTACTCGACCGACTACTCGACCAACTACTCGACCAACTACTCGACCCACTACTCGACCAACTACTTAACCAACTACTTGACCAACTACTTGACCAACTACTCGACCAATCACTCGACCAACTACTCGACCAATCGCTCGACCAACTACACGACCAACTACTCGACCAACTACTCGACCAACTACTCGACCAACTACTCAACCAACTACTCGACCAACTACTCGACCAACTATTTGACCAACTACTCGACCAACTACTCGACCAACTACTCGACCAACTACTCGACCAACCAGTCGACCAACTACTCGACCAACTATTCGACCAACTACTCGACCAACTACTCGACCAATCACTCGACCAACTACTCGACCAACTACTCGACCAACTACTCGACCAACTACTTGACCAACTACTCGACCAATCACTCGACCAACTACTCGACCAATCGCTCGACCAACTACTCGACCAACTACTCGACCAACTACTTGACCAATCACTCGAACAACTACTCGACCAACTACTCGACCGACCCCTCGACCGACCACTCGACCAACCACTCGACCAACTACTCAACCATCTACTCGACCAACTACTCGACCAACTATTTGACCAACTACTCGACCAACTACTCGACCAACTACTCGACCAACTACTCGAGCAGTCACTCGACCAACTACTCGACCAACTACTCGACCAACCACTCGACCGACAACTCGACCAACTACTCGGCCAACTACTCGACCAACTACTGGACCAGCCAGTCGACCAACAAGTCGACTAACCAGTCGACCAACTGCTCGACTACCTACTCGACCAACTACTCGACCAACTACTCGACCAACTACTCGACCCACTACTTGACCAACTACTCGACCAACTACTCGACCAACTACTCGACCAATCACTCGACCAACTACTCGACCAATCGCTCGACCAACTACTCGACCAACTACTCGAACGACCACTCGACCTACCACTCGGCCAATCACTCGACCAACTACTCGACCACCTACTTGACCTACCACTCGACCAATTACTCGACCAACTACTCGACCAACTACTCGACCAATCGCTCGACCAACTACTCGACCAACTACTCGACCAACTACTTGACCAACTACTCGACCAATCACTCGACCAACTACTCGACCAATCGCTCGACCAACTACTCGACCAACTACTCGACCAACTACTTGACCAATCACTCGAACAACTACTCGACCAACTACTCGACCGACCACTCGACCGACCACTCGACCAACCACTCGACTAACTACT